>LRSR01014310.1:0-69691 GCA_001579985.1 Hypsibius dujardini | reverse complement strand
TTTGGCGACGTCTTTGAAGCCGCAGACGAAACGTCGCTTGTACAGCGCGGGATCTTGGTGGTAGGCGCGATCTTGGTAGAAGACCAGTTTATCGAGAATGTCCCCGGCGAGGGTGGATACTTCGGTTGTGATGAGGTGTTGGCAGTAGAAGGCGCGGTCGGGGAATTTTCTCAAGGTCGAGGACGTTTTCGACGACGGATCACAAGTGGTTTCCATTTCCGGGGAAAGGGGAGACGTAGCTGATCCCCGAGCAGAAAATTCTTCGCAAGAGGCTTGTAATGTTTTGCTAGAATGGACGGAACTAGAATCGGGAGGGTCGATCCAGGCCGGAGAAGGAGATGAAGATGCCGCGGCTGTCAGAATTGAACAATCAATCAATCAACCGACACGACAACATGTTATAATTTTCCGGTTATTGCTTAAATCAATCAATCGACCGACACGTAGCATGTCATAATTTTTCGGTTATTGTACGACTCAATCAATCAATCAATCGACACGAAAGCATGTTATAATTTTCCGATTATTGCTTAAATCAATCAATCAATCAATACGAAAGCATGTTATAATTTTCGGGTTATTGTACGACTCAATCCATCTATCAAGCAACAGACTAAATGGCAAACCTTTCAATGTCGCCCCTTCCGATTGTCTGCTCTGCAAAATAGCCTTTCTCAACGCTGACGGTTTTTTCGGTTTCGGGAGAGCCTTCTCCTTCCCTCTCAGCTTGGTCGGTATGCTGGAATCAAGAGCGTTCCCCTTCAAACCGGGATTTTGCAATGAAAACTTCTTCCCTGCCGTCGAAGGCTCCTCCAGTTTCTTCCCAGCCACCACCGGCGCATTCTTCGCTGGCGTTAAGAGCGTGGTAAAATCGACAGTTTGGCTTTTGCCCGCCCTCGAGATGCCGCCTCCATCGCGGAATTTGACAGGTGATTTGGGACGTCCCTGAAGATTCATTGCCGTGAACTGACTGCAACTTTTTCCCAGCGGCTTCGCGCTGACCGGAGATAGCGCAGGAAATGCTTCATCATCTGAAGGAAAATTTTGTTTGCTCGGCAGGTCGCGGAAAATAAAGTTAAACTTGCCTAAAAAGAGCTGTCCAATTTGTGGTGGAGTCAATGGACGAGCCGTTAGTTGATTGGTCGATTGATCCGTTAAAGGACAATCAGTTGCTTGAATTTTTGATTGACGTTGAAATGATACCAGAACATTAGATTGATTGATTGATTGGCCTCGGGGCCGGATGACCCTTGAAAAAGGGCCGGATATAGATGAAGAGGCCGTCTGAAACTGACCACTGGCATTTTCGGTGTGTTGTCCGGATAGAAGTTTTCTTTCAAGGGGGATAACACGGTCCATTAAAGGATTTCGCGACAGCGAAATCAGAAATAAAAATGGTAAGGACGCTGTTTCAAATTTTGAAAATTAACGTTCAGAAATAAGGTTATCTGTTCGTTATCGAAGTATCCTGTTCCAAATTATTGTTAGAACATGGCACAAGCAGCGTCTTTAAGCTGGTAATGCTGTGCCCTGGGCTGTTCGTTCTTTTGACTTCGACCCGTGTTCCAGCTTGTTATTTTTCATGTTCCGTTAAATTTAATTCTTTGTTCTAAGTATTTCCGCTTGTGTTTTCTTGTACTTAACGCTTCATTCTTTCTGTTTCCCCTCACGTTCTGCAGGCTTTTTTATCTGTTCGGCGGGTTTTCTCGTTGGTTCCCCGGTCTTTAATAAATTAATTTTGTGATTTCGTCATCGTTAATTTTTAATTCTAATTCTAATTATAATTATAAGTTTATCACTTTTTTCCGATTCTGTACGAATGGATGCTTCTTTGCAGGAATTTTATTCTTGACCAGACTTTGAATCAGTGCGGGAGAAAATGTTTTTTGGTTGAAATTTTTGTTGGGTCGCCGTTGCACCCGGCGCTTTATTCGTCCGGAAGAGTTGTCCACAAACCTGAATCGGAATGCATCCTGTCATGGAAGACCAGTTGCACCTTCTCAATCTCAAAATGGTAAGAGTCCATGAAGAGTGGAATTATATTTCGAAGGAAGACTTGTCGTTCTCTTCAGAGTATCTTCAACGCAAAAGTCTTCAGTTGATTGGTCTGTTGACGATGCCTTCTTGATTGTGCTGTTTCTTGTCGCTTGATTGAATGATTGAATGAATGTCAACAGTTTGCGTAAATCAATTTTATTCCAAATTTCCCTTGCCTGAACAACACTTTAATGCGAACACGTTTTTTGGTTTGAGTATCTTTTTAGTTTTCTTGCATTATTTCATACTTTCTTTGCTTACCAGCCGTGATCGTTTAAAATTTAGTCAGTTTGCTTGTGACTTTGGAATGGATGGTTGCTTGGATTGATTGGTTGATCGGTTGATTGATATGCATTGGATGCTTTGATTGATTGGTTGATTGACATGCATCGGATGCTTTGATTGGTTGATTGACATGCATTTGATGCTTGGATTGATTGATTGAGATGCATCTGATGCATTGATTGGTTGATTGACATGTATTGGATGCTTTGATTGATTGGTTGATTGACATGCATTGGATGCTTTGATTGGTTGATTGGTCGATATGTGTTGGATTTTTTCATCTCCAGGCTGCGTGGAGCCGTGAGTTCGATCATATATTCCACATTGTGAATGCCGACGCGGCTCTCGAAAGCGTCGCTCGTCAGCACAGCAGCACCAGCGACGTCTCCGACTACATCCAAATAGCCGGACCGCACATTAAGGCCATCATCGTTGAGGCACTCGGCCGACGTGCCGTCAAAGTTGAGATGACTTACGGACCTCTTCCTGATTCAAAAACTCCTTCATCACCGATCGCTGTTAGTATTTGTTAAAATAATGTCAAGTATTTATTTTGCTTGAATTTAATTAAAATATTTATAACTAGATTATATAATAAATAGATAAAATCCATTTATTTTATTCATTTAATTATTATATTTTATTTTTATTTTTCGATTTGAGATAAAATAATAATTTTTAAAGAAATCTAAATTTGTTTTTGTTTTGGCCAATTAAAACGAAAATCGTATGTCTGAACTAAGCCCCGCCCTCTTTTCAGCTGACTTTCGGAGTGGTCTTGTCCAAACACGACTTTAAAGACACTCTTGATCGCGGACCGGAAGCCAACACGGCGGCCGCTTCCAAATTCCGCCAATTTTGGGGCGATGCAGCGTCCAAGTTGAGGAGGTTTCCTGACGGGAGCATGGCAGAGGGCGTGTCTTGGCCCGCCACCACCGAGTCGGAGAAGCGAATGATTTGTGGGGATATTGTTAGGCAGGCCTTAAGAAGGCATGCCGCCATCGGGAAGACGTCCGTTGTCTACGTCGGCAATTTGTGGGATGACGTCTTGAAGCTGCAGAGGTGAGTGACTGTCAGACAAACAGGCAGGCAGGCAGGCAGACAAACAGGCAGACAGGCAGGCAGGCAGACAAACAGGCAGACAGGCAGACAGGCAGACAGGCAGACAGACAGACAGACAGACAGACAGACAGGCGGACAGGCATATTTTGTTGTTGTTGCTTGCAGAGTGAAATTTCCTCCCCAAATGCCGGTGCGTTCTCCCACCGCCGAGGAATATTTCAGTCAGATCAAGTATCTTTACGACTGTCTTTCCGAGGATCTCCGGAAGATGGCCGACCTTCCGCTCAACATCGTGTCCATTCGATCCACGTCACCAGTTGTGCGATCGACCGAAGTGTTCCCACCCATTCCTGCTGCTTTGAGTGCTGACAAAGTACAGGCGGAACGACAGCCTTACTTACAGACAATCCCGGTGCAGGTGGTGATGGAAGGATCAGCCAAATGGCCAAACGAGAGGAACGCCGTCGCGAGACTGAAGACGGCCTTTCAGCTCAAACTGATGGAGCATCTGAAAGGACTGGATTACTTTGTGACGGTGGCCGATGTGGAAGCACTTCGGGTTTGGAAGGCAGGATACTGTTTCACTGTCGAGGTCAGTCACAGGCATGCAAGCAGGCAGATGATCAGAAAGGCAGATTGTTAGAGAGATAGATAGACAGGCAGACAGACAATCAGATGAACAGACATACAAACAGGCAAGCAGACAGACTGACTGACTGACTGACTGACTGAGATGTTCATGTTGCCAGACAGACACGCATACAGGCAGACAGACAGGCATGCAGACAATCATACAAACGAGTTGAGCAGTCGATGAAATCATCTGACGGTTTTATTTGCAGGTGGTTTATCTAGGAGAAGTGCCTCTGTCGAGAAAAGTTGTTTTACCTGACGGCCGGCTCAAACTTGAAGACACTCCACAGTTTCTGATACTGAAGGAAAAATTCGATTTAAATCCCAAATTGGCCAGTGCTATCGGCGGAGTTGTCGGTCAGGATGAAAGCTTCGGGACTGCCTGTCGGATTGCGAAGCGCTGGATCTCCAGTCAGCTGCTCCATCACTATGTTCCCGATGAGGCAGTCGAATTAATCATGGCTCAGGTAACGTCTCTTGGGATAGCTGCATCAACCCGAAGCGTTTGCTTGTATGGATGTAAATATCTTACTTTTACGCATGTAGGACTCTTGTTTCTGCGTGGATACCTGTCTGTCTGTCTGTCTGTCTGTCTGTCTGTCTGTCTGTCTGTCTGTCTGTCTGTCTGTCTGTCTGTCTGTCTGTCTGTAGAACTGCCAGTGTGTCTGCCTGTTTGCCTGTATGCCTGCTTGCTATATGTCTGTCTGTTGGGCTGCCTGCCTGTCCATCCATTAGCCTGATTGTCCAAACGTGTTTTATTTGCTTTTTTCTGTGAATTAATGCCTGTTCTGGTTGTAGATTTACGTTCGACCGCAACCGTTGGAGACACCGGCCGTGCCGGACGTTGCCTTCCTCCGATTCTTATCGCTCATCGCCACCCACGATTGGCACAAGTCTCCTCTCATCGTTGACTTCAAAAAGGACATGACTCACGCCGAGATCGCCGCCATTAAGGCAGACTTTACTGACAAGCGAAAATCCTTCCCGTTAATGTCTATCATTACGCATTTCGACGCTACATCTCATTGGACACGGAAGGGGCCGTCAGCGGTCATTCTCAAACGGCTGGGTCTCTTGGCCAAAGTGTCTTTGCTCACCGCGGAGGCTGGCAGACTGTCTGGGACAGCATTTGATCCGAAAACGATATTCCGGTACGACTTTTGCCACGAAAAAGTCTTATCGGGGGTCATTTACATGTCTGTAATGGTCTGCCTGATTCGTTTCAGGCCTCCGGCCAGCGACGACTGGGACTGTCTGATCCACCTCAAGCCGATTGTCTCCGCACGCCGACATGAAGCCCTCGACCTGACAGACGACGTCCTCGCCGCCTTCCAGACATCCTCGGATCATCTAGACAACAGTAACAAAAAGCTCAAACCGATCAAGGCAAAGAAGCTTCCTGTGTTGGACTTGTCCCATGGCAACATCGCCAAGCCTGACAATCGCCTTCTTCTCGATTTCGACGCAGTCAACGAGTACGTCGCGGCGCTACGTGAGACATTCGGCGAGCTGGCGTACTTCTTCGTCGATCCACACGGTGGGACTGTCGTGACGGTTGTTTGGAAGACAGCGCAGTTTAAGACAGTTGTCTGGGATGGAGAGGAGGAATCTCTGACGGGTGGTCGGATGACTGAGAAGGAGGAAAAAGGGAAACGGAGGACGGCCTTGAAGTTGTCTCCGAATATCGCGGCGATGGTGGAAGATTTCAGGCTGTTGGGCAACGGTTTGGTTTGGCATGTCGAAATTCGACCGGAAAAGTGGAAAATTTGAACATGTCTTTATTTGGTGCGTCTCTGTTGGCTGTTTTTGTTTGTTTGTATAAGGATTAGGATGGGAAGTGAATATCGAACAGGAAATATGACAGGATTTAATTGTTGTCTGAATGGATGTTATTCGTGTCTAGGGATGGCAAAACTAAATTGAAAAATGAGCTTTAACTGACGAGGGGTGGGAACGGAAGCGCTCATGCCGATCAGCCTGAATTTTTTGTTACAAATAGCATAAAAATTATGTAGATTTTAGAATGAAATTTCATCTGCCGGCGAGCTGAAGTCTTATCGGAAAAAAAATCCAAAGTTCCAGGAGCACACTGCTGTCTTGGTCGTAGGCTTCAATGTTTGATTGACTGATTGAGACGCCCGAACTATTTGAATAAATTTTAAAACTTATCTTTTAAACGGGTACTAGACTGAAACTGTCATATTTGAAGATAATTATTGTAAGAAACCATTGGAAATTATTTGAAGAACTCAACTGCAGCACAGCCAGATTTAACATCGTCATAGCTATGATTGATTCTGATACGAAATTCACCAACAAATAAACTAGGTGTAAATGTCGTGACAGAATAACTACAAGCAATTGATTTGATGTTCAGGAATCAGTGGCGACTCGTGATTGATTGTTTGATTGGATCATTTGTATACTTACTTGCAATGTGATCAGCAAGTTTGAGCTCCTTCCTGCTAATTTCGGACGTTATTTATTATATTTCTTCCTGTCAGTAACGTTAATTAAAACACTACGTGCCTACAGGAATGCCTGCGCTGCATTTCTAATTGTGAATTCAGGCTTGATTGTTTAATTAGTTGAAATACGACTTGTTCAATCAATCAAAGCCTGGTATGAATACTAAGCCTGGCCGTGCCATTTCAGCGAATTGAATCAGTCACTGAAAACAGTTACTGTTTTAGATTTCTTATACTTCTTTTGAAAGTGATAGTTTGAGGCCTGTAGAGGCGTAAAAAATGTTTATTTCTTGTATGTAAGTGTGGTAACTTAAATCAAATACGATCGTGAATTAACTACCAACAATCAAACAATCAATCGTTGAAGTCTACGAACAAGACATCAGTGTGCTCCTGGAACTTTAGATTTTTTCCGCCGAGATTACAGCTCGCCGGCAGATGAAATTTTTTTCTAAAATCTACATAGTTTGTATGCTATTTAAAACGAAAAATTCAGGCTGATCGACAAGAGCGCTTCCGTTCCGACCCCTTGTGAGCTGTATTTTTTCAGTTTAATTAAATGAGAAATTTGAAAAATTAAATAAATCAAAACATATTAGTAGCTGGACGTGACGATAAATTAAAATCACAAATGAACAAATTCGATTGAAAGTTTCTTTGATTAGCTGACGCAAACTTAAAATGCTTAAAAATCGGAAATTGAAATATCTGATTTGCGGATATTTTTAAATTAACAATGTTGTGTCGGATTCATTAAAGCAAAATGGAGATTGCAATTTGTTTTTGAAACAGACTCGGTAACGATTGGTTTTTGATTTCGTCATGCATCCCGTGTGCCTGTCAAGAATATAGAAATTGCTGTATATAAAAATCTTCATAGGGATATGTGTATGTAGAACCTCATGTATGAATGATGCTTCTTCCATTGCGGCTAATATCAAAGACGAATCCGACGCCTTTTTTTGGCTCCTCCGAACGGATCGTTGTTCGAGGGATATATATTGGGAAAGGATCCTCAAAATGTATCTGACATCAATCTGTATATGCCAGATTATTATCATTACTACTAACTATAATTACTACTAACTGTAGTTAGTAGCAGGATGACAGATTGAATACATGACGGTTCGTCTTGTAAACCAAACGTCAAAAGAACGGAATCATGGATGAAGCCTATCGGTGGCCTGATGAAGTTGTGCCGTATCAAAACAGATAGCGCGATTGGCGTGACGTTACTTCCGTCAATGGAGACCGAGTTGTCTTAAGGGTTCCCGTTAGCGAAAATAAAAAACCACGCAACTATGTACATTGTACCCAGATAGACTAAGCGATCGGAAGGAAAACCTCCACACACGCGGAATTTATCGCTTTGTGACAGCTAGACATCGAGTAACTTATACTGTGAGCCGAGTTAGTTCAACTGTGGGCTGCGGATTTTATTAGTGAACAGCCGTGAACTGAGCGTTTATCATTTACAATGGGGAATCGGACGGTCTTCAGCTGGCTGCTAATGGCTTCCCCTCTCTTTCTGAAATACCTATCAGCATGCTGCATCGTAGACGGACAAGTGTGCGCCAGGAGTCTTCCGCGGTCGTGCTGGGAGCGACTCGATCATGAGCTGGACAGCAACCCCAAGATTCTTTATACTTGCCGTCAAAGGGAGGAACCGGCTTTCTTGACAGAGTGCGCGGCAGGTTGCGAGCGGGACCAACAAAACACGAATGGCGGAATGTGTTCGGCCGGAGCGGCTGAAGATATTCCGATGGCAAGGATGACGACTGCTACGGCAACGGCGGCGACGCCGACAATGTACTCTCAACGCAAACAGGGTACGATTGCTCCTCACCATAAACCACCTATAACTGTTACACCTGTGGCATCAGAACTTTTTCCAGGTAAGATGTTCTGAATTATAGCTCTATGGGCTTTAGTTACTTTGTTGGTGACTGCACTGAATGTTAGCTCGGTCAATTTTTAATTAAATATTTGTTGAGGATATTTTCTGAAGGAAATATATTCAAAACATCAAAAACAATAAGTAGTGAGTTGCGACTGAATTGATGGATGGTTGGGTGTGTATAAAAAAGTGTGAGACGGAAAATGTCCGCCTAGTTTGTACTGATTCCTTTCTGTGTGACACTTGATTCGAGAAACGATGTTTTTTAAGACCCACGGTAGGTCGCCAATATTTCATTTGGGTGAGGCAAAACGGATTTGGAAAGAAATTTGTTGGGAAGTGTTTCTGCTGTGGTTTAAAGGCTGTGGGTATTAATGGCGCGGTATAATTGTTTATCTGTATAGCCTGTAATTTCATATTCACTGTTTTTTTGGTTTTGTTTTTCTCTCACAATATTACTCCGGAGAAATGATTAAATATCCTATTGCTACCATTCGACAGCAGGATGGTTTCAACTCCTCTTGAAACTGATGTTGTGTTCTTAGCATTTCGGACTTATTTTTGCTTTTAGCGTAATTAAAGTTCGTATTGTTCTATTGTGATTGCAGCTGTCGGTTGGCCTAGCCACCGTTCAATTTCGAATAAATTCATTACCTTTCAAAAATTTTGTCGTACGCGGTAACGTTTTACAAGCCGTTTTATGACTTAGCCACTAATTCCGCGCGTGCGATAAAAGAAACAATGCATTCACTGATGTCGCTGATTGTGTTGTCATCTGAGACTATGTATCACGTCCGAGGCATACAGATCCTTTTCAATTGCGATCACAAAAGTGTGTTTTGCTTTCCCCTTAAGCTGACAGCAAAAAGCGACGAGCCTTTATTCATCGATGGAAAAGAAGTTCGTGACGATAAATAGTGCAACGTAACATGCCTTCTCACAAACAAACTGTGAAAGGACGTCACTTCCGCTGTCGTCTGCAAACGATCCTGGCTGTGATTATGTAACTTGACTTCTCTGCCTCACCGATCAACACCGAACGAAACCTCCGTCGAACGGGAAGTTACGATTATATTTTCAGTTCCATTTTACTCAGACAATATAATCAGGAAGCGCATCTCAACACTTGCATGCTGAAGCAACAAACACTAACTGTATTTATTGGCGCTAGTTTGCGGCAAGGCTTCTATTCTTTTTATTTCAAGGTGTCAAACTAGCATTGTGAGTGACACATCTTGGTAAAGAATCTTTTTGTGATCTAGATGCAGGAAACAATGAGTCATCTCGTGTCCTGTTTTGTATTGAAATTCACGTATTTTCTATTTCTTGTGAGAAGGGTTGAAAATGCCTCACCAACTGTAACCAAATCGGAAACGCTGAGTATCTACAAACTCAGTCAAAATGGCCCACAACTTGACGCAAACGTTTACTTTAACTTACTGAGTAGTCACAAATATTTAAGTTTTTTTTTATTTTTCTTATACATTTTTTTGTCATTATAAGAAGTATATTTTTACATATTAAGTTGGTTTCCTTTTTAAACGAATAATATAGATAAAGTAGCGCTGCATTCTGCTTGTAGGATGGGGAGCAATTGAGGTGTCTCCGAATGCCTTCATCTCGTTGGAATACGACAATTTCCAGATCTCTATCTATAAAAAGGAAGGCACAGAACACAGCTCCTTCCAACGATTTTACTACTCTCCGGCACTCATTCTACAACCGAACTTAACGACAACCCACTACAACAACTTAACGGAAACATTTGAAACTTTTTTTCAAGTCAAAATGTGGTCTCCCGAGTATCGGCAAGCCATTCAAACGGCCGTGTCATCTGAGCTAGGACGGAATGTCTCGAAATACAGCATTCGAATGCTGCCGATTGAGGAGATCAGAATCGACAGCGAAGTACGCTCTGAAAAGTACTATATTGCTAATAAATGGATCTCTTATGCCAATCAGCCGTCCACCTTCAGCTTTCGAATCACTTGTTCTACCAACGAAACATGCAGTGAAGTCGCGGATAATATTCGCCATCATCCGGAAGTGTTTACCTCGAATCTCGAAGTCTTCTACAGTCTACAAACGCATCGTACTGAAATACGTTCTGTCGAGATCAAGTTTCAGCATTTGCAACGCTCCGAATTATTTGGCAAAATACTGCGAAAGTTTCCCAACGAGGATATGATTTACTTGCCTGTGGCTGATCTGAAGAAGATTGAGCTGGATGTGTCAAGCAACATCATCGCCACTGAGATAAAAGACGGGAACGTTTTTGTCAGTTCTGATGAAATTGTCAATGTTGCTCGCCATCTGGAAGAGTTGATGGAGGTGGAGAAGGTCGGATCGAGCGATTTGACTCGTGACATGTGGAACGCTGTCTTTTGGAGGGCAAAAAACGCTCGACCGGATATCACAACAAAGGTAAGAGGTAAGGTAAGAGGTGCTATAATTGAAAGGATAATGTAATACAATTTTTGTCGGAATCTCATCCCGAACCGTTTTAATGGAACTAAAATACTGAATGAAAATAATAAATATAGGTCGGAAATGTAGCTAAAAAGAACTACTAAAATAGAAAAAAGTGTAAAATATTGCTGAGTTAAATAGTTAAATGAAAATGTTAAACGTTCTAAATTCGTTTTTATTTTTTCCCAAAATGTGGAAGAGGCATTTTATCACTAGCAAAATGGGTAAATTCACGGTTGCATCGCCCTCCCAAGGATCTCTAATTATAATTCGAATTTGGGATTGACCTCCCCCCGGCCAGCGAACGGTCAATTATGCCTCGGACTCCCCCCCCCCGAGACCCATATCCGTCATGTCTCTAAATCAAGCATGCGTTTACCCATTTGTAGATCATGAATGACATCTACAACAAAAATGATCGACATCTGCGGGACGCTCTAAAGCGAGCAATCATCAGCAGCAGTTCTGAGGTCGCCAGTTTAGAAAGACCCGGCGCAATTGTTTCAACTACACAACTAGCGACGCCTTCCGAATTTGACGTCCTCTTTGAAGATTTGCGAACCATCTGGAGCAGCCTTAAATCAAGTGGCTCTTGGGGACTTGTGTGCCCAGACAGGAACAACTCCCAAGCCGCCCCAATGTCTGTCAACGAAGAACAAACTCGATTGAAGTCTCTGTTGATGGACGCCCGTCAAGTTAGCATGTGGGACGGGGAGAAATTCATCATCAAACCATTTCAACTGAGAAAAATTAATCTGGCGGCTTCTCGAGGAGCCACCACCTCGACGACGGCCATTGCGAATATCCAGATTAAAGTGGCACGAACCACGTCGGAACTGAGGACTCGAATCAACGTACCGGATAAATCTGCAACCGAAGGGCAGATGCCTAGACAGCCGGAATTTGCTTCGAGGATCTCGGACACGTTGCGCGAGATTAAGGCAAACCTAACCAGATTTGAAGCCTTGGTTCAGCAAAAATTTGCAGTTTTATCAGCTGCCGATTCGAAAAACGATGGACAGTTGGCGAACTTTTCAGTCACTATTCAAGGTTTAACAACCAATTTTTTGTGAACTGAAACAAAAGAGGACGAACTGGGATTTGACACCCCAATCATCTTGAATGTTATTTTATATACAAATAATGAACTGAATAGGTGAATTTCAGAAAACAATTTCTTCAGCATTTCTTCATCATTTAAATAGCTTATCATTTATGTATTTTAACATTTATCATTTAAATATCGACCGATCCCAAGTAATTTCCTGGTTAAGTTTTTTATCAAAATAGATTCAAGCAAAGTTTATTCAAACCAAAAAAGAGTTTTGTAACGCAGAGAAATTTCCGTTGTTTACATAGCTTTGAAATTTCGTCAACTTTAAATAATTGATGGCTACCAAAATGAAATTATGTTCGAAAATCAATTTGTCAAGGTCGAAAAATATTGCTAAAGCCTCAGCTGCGGTTCACTAGCCTCGTTCACGAAGAAATGAGTAATGATAATTCTGTTGCACCAATAATCATTTGATCAACTGCTGTGGCGAATGCAAGCTTTGCGTCGTATTATCGGAATGTCTCAGCCCCGAAAAGCGTCGAGAGCGGACGATAATTATTATTCCAAATTTAATTATTTAATCCAGCACACAGTGAAAATAATTCAAACGTATCAGGGTATCCAATCCCATTGCGATCCTTTACCCGAGTTGTTTGCAATTCTTAAATATTTCAGACCAGCTCTCGTAAATATCCGGTAATCTTTCGCGATCTGATGCGGCAAAATTGTTTTGATCTTGCAGAAAATATTTCCCGGTCCGAATCAAAGGGGAACAAAAACCTGGCGACCTTGTCAGACAGTTTGGCCGGTCTCACACGAAACCTCACTCAATCGGATTCTTTGACGCGACAAAGATTGACAGACATGTCAGACACAATCTCCCGATCAGAGACTTCCTGGAAAGGAAAGATGGCCACATTGTCGGACACTCTATTGGGTCTGACGGGAAGTGTCACACGAGCCACTGATCGATTGACCTTACTGGAGTCTTCAGCAAGAAGGAAATTTACCAATATTCCGGACGAGAAAGCGTTGATAGATATTTTTAAAGTGGAAACGCCAGACGAAAGGAGAAACCGTGGAGGATTTTTGGTGTTTGCGCAGGGACCGTCGCTCTGGAAATTGCCTGGGGAAGATGTCGGCGAGGTGAGACAACTTTCAAACATTTCCGGAGAATACAATCGCGTAGTTGCAGTGGATTGTGTTAATCATCATCTCTACTGGACAAATGGGCAAACGGGAATTAGACGTTCTCGGTACGATGGCTCAGATAATCATCTCGTCATCACTAAAGGTAAAATACGTCATGACAAATAGCGTCATTTCTTGGCATTTTCTGGAGAGCGATGCTGAGTAAAGCATCGATTTTCATTTCTAGCCGAAATATATCACGGGTTGGCCGTGGACTTTGTGTCCAGAAACAAGTTTTGGGTTGAAGGCAGCGCCATTCTTGTAGCAAAGATGAGTCACCTGGAGGCTGGACACAAAAATATTATTTCACATACGGGAATCAACTCAAATTCAGCGCTTGCCGTGCATCCTTCCCGCGGGTAAGTTAATGAAACCATTGACCTTCAACTAAGCAACCAATTTTTGAGTTATGCGATAATAAATGCAGTAAAACTTTTAATTAATTTTCTGAGCGTTGACCAAAATATCTTGCTCATGGTATTGGCAGTTGTCATGCACTGATTGCTTTTGCAGTCAAGGATTGCGATTTATATTGCGTCAATAGGTGCAGTATTCTCCCGACGCAAGGGACAGCTAAGCCCCGCCTTCCCCCTCGAGTCACACACCGGTCTAAATATACGGTGCATGCGAGGGCGATATTCACATCCTAGGCCATAAAACTGTCCCTTGAAGTCGAAAGAATACAACGGCCAATCGAGTCCTCTAAAATTTCTACGTCTTTTGATAGTTGTCAGACATATTCAACTTCGACCAGTATTCACTTAAAATCTGGATCTGGAGTAAATCTCAATCTCACCTTAATAAGTTGAAGTTCACTTCTAGTAATCTTGCTGATGTGCACAACACAACGTCCGAAAGTAAAAAGCAATCATGCAGTGGCCCCAAGAATGTAACAAATAATATCGTGTTTGCTCTTCGACTGATTCCCATTCAAAATGCTACACATGGAAAAGTTGCCGCGTCAAAAATTATCTTCCAACCACTCAAGTCATGTGACAGAACTTTTTTTCGGTACCGTCCAAAACAAAGGAAAGACCTAAAAGCGGATTGAGATCGGCCGGGGAGAAGGCAAGCCTGCTGGAGGGGGTCGCAAAAAAATGTTCACTTCCCCCCCCCCCGCCGGGCGAGGGGGGCAAGCTTTAACAAGCTTTTAAAAGGCTAACAAATTTTGTTTTAGTTACATGATTTCAACTTCATAAATCACAATATAAAACTAACAGGAAGCCTTTCCCCATCAAGTGAATACAGAGATAATGAAAAAACAGAAGTGCCGTCAAGAGATTCATTGTAGTTTTGGAACCACCGCTCGATCATCTCGTTATTGTAATCCACAGAAACAGGAACTGATGAAGAGTTTGCCCTGAATTTATTGCTGTCCTGTCAGAATAAGAGTTTATAATAAAGAATTTATTGCCGCCATCCCAATCATGTTTATACATTTGCAGTTCAATCTACTGGTCACACTCCTACTCAACAATCGAGACTGCCTCCATGGATGGAAGTAATCGTCAAGTCTGGGTCACTGGAGTCTACGCCATGTCTCTGGCTTTGGATTACGAAGCAAATGACCTTTACTGGGCAGATGACAGTAAGCTGACGTGGTTATAGAAACATGAACTCATCTACAGCTGAATGTCCGTTGGTGTTTTTCCTGCATTTAACCGTGTCTTTGGACACGTTTATGTTCGGATCCGTCAATGTAATTGACAACAACCGACTGATGAAATGTCCGGCCGTCAAAGTTGACTGTGACACTTTCAGACTCTCTGTCAGAATAAAAGCGACATATAATCCGCTGCAATGTCAACTAATTAAATGTACCGAAGCAAAGTGCCTGCTAATTATTGTTCCGATTATTTTCTGCAGATACGGGAAATATCGAATGCATTTCGTTGAATGGAGGAGGCAAACGAATTGTCTCCGCTCAAGGAAGTGCGGGGAAAAACTCTCATGGCATCTCATTGTCGGGAGGACGCGTTTACTGGACGTCGAACTGGTCAAGGTAACTCAATATTGCTAGCGAATTACGGAATTGTCTTTCTTTAATCCGCGTTCTGTTGCAGTGGCGTGAATAGTATCACCAAAAGTGGATCGGCAATGAAGCTACATTCCCTTCCAGCCGGACGGAGTGGAGCCTTACTCGGAATTGTTTTTGTGCCAGAACAGTGCCCCAAATGTGCGTTCAATTAGAATCTTTCAATTTATTTTCCTTAATTCACATTCTCGTGACCATTTTCCTTCTAGTGAGCAATGCATGCGCTGTTTCCAACGGAGGATGTCCTTTCATCTGTCTGCCTCTCCCGGGAAATAACAAGAAATGTGTGTGCCCTGACGGCAATTCATCCTGCACTTCATAACCTCTTTCGTAGTTTCTTCCCGATTTGTTGGACAAACTTTCGTCGCAGATTTCTTTTTCTTTTTGGTTGTCTCGTCGGTCCAAAATTTTAATCGAAACGGAACTGAAATTCTTCGGCATACATTTGATTATATTTCTAAAAATATCGACCCGCAGGTTCGTTTTTCAATTATTCATTGAATAATGAAATAACTTAGCTAAACGGGTTAGTTATTAGATTTATTTGAGAAATAAGACGAACAACGAAATTTGTCAGTCAATTTCGGCCAAAATTGAAAACTAAAAGAAAACTACAACTAATATATATTTTTTAATTTTTTGGTTAGTAAAACAAGAAAAACTAAAAACTAAAAAAAACTAAATAAAAACAAAATGTTTTCTTACCTCTTTAATTAAATAAATTATAAATGGGTCACTGAAAAACTAAATTAAAATTCCTTCGCAATTAGTTTTTAGTGAACTGAGAAAACAATTTCGTTCCGTTATTTTATTCTTCATTATCCCCGGTTCAAAATCGTCTATCCAGAAGTGAATCTACACGTGTCGCGTCAGATACGACTACGAAATGAACAGCATTAATAAATGGAACTGCGATCGACCAAGACAAAGCGACAACTGCCGCGAAAAGTTGTTTGCTTCTTTCTAATTGCTCAGAGAGTTGTAGGCGCATAAACACAACTTCCCCTCACGCTATACACGGCGAAACATTAAAAGAGCAAAAAAACACAGGGAAAATCGTTGCTTGATTGGTTGATTAGTGATATTTGGCGTGGGTATGGAGACGAATAGTCTTGAAGTTGATGCAGTAGAAGAGGGCAGACAATCCGACGGCAAACTGAACGTACGGAGCGGCGGTCCCGTAACGTAAAATTTAAAAATACAATTTCAAACTTCAAATTAAACTAAACTTTTAAAATTAATTTAATTAAAATAAAATATTAAAAATAATCATTTTTGTCGCTAGCTTTACATTGCAGAAATATAAGTAAATTAGAAGATATATATAATTTCAGAATACAAATTAAAGAAACAATTTAAATTAGTTGAATTGAACTGAATTCAATAAAAAAAGGTTATTCCGTTCTACTAATATTGCAAAAATTAAAATAAATTCAAGAATTTACTTTCAGAGGTTAAATGAATTTAAACTTTTTAAATTAGTAAAATTAAATTAAACGAGCCTTTTAGTTGTACTCATATCGCAATTCAACAATTCAACAACGTATGAAAAAACACTATAAAATTTAAAACTAAACAGCAGGGTTTTTTTAATTAATCAAACTAAATTAAACTAAATATAATTTTCTGTTACACTGACATTGCAACAATTTGACTAAATAATCCACAAACAATAAGTACATATAAAAATGATATTGCATAAATAAAGCCAAACAAGTTACTAAATTCAACACACGAAAAAAAGAGTATTACAAAATGTGAAACTAAAGAGTAAACTTCAATAGTCTGAGTCATCTTAGGCAAAATGGTCTAATGTATTCATGAAAAAATGATCTAATGTAATTATTACAGTAATTGATGAGAACGACAATCGGTTCGAGAGGAAATTTTTCAGGGCCAATTCAGACACTTAGAACAACTGAAGCTTCCAAAAATTTGGCGATCCAATAAAAAAAAAGAATCGTGAAGGACTAAGTCAAAGCAAACAGAATCAATAAATTTGAAAGATTTATTTTGTAAGGTTAAGAAAATAAATCACATTTATAATTCCAAACAATACGTTAATAAATTGATTGATTGATGAGATTAAAGTTGCATTTGAAAGCATCATTCCCCTTCCTCGCTTTGGAAAGTGTACTTACCATGAGTAACCGCTCTCGACATGGCCATGGGATTGATGCTGCGTCGTAGTAGCCATGCCGGAAGTTTCCCAATCTTCACCTGTCCGAATGGCGTGTCCGCTGAGTAAAAATTAAAAAAGCCAATGAAATGAAGCTAATACATCAATCAAGCTGAGCCGACCATGGTAAATTTAACGAGCTATCAAATCGAGCCTATACATCAATCAAGCGCAGCCAACCATGCTAATTTGTACTCCACCGGGTACGCTCCGATTCCGAAATAGGTAAACTTCATTTTGCTCGTTCTGGAGAAGAGGAAAACACATCACAACACCACCAAAAAAATGTAGCAGTACTCTGTTATATTTCTTAGTAATACTTCTTTTAGGTTATTATATGTATTTTTACTTTAGATTTGCCATCGCTAATTCTCTGTCCTCGCGTTCGGGACACATTTTGCAAATTCTGTCTTAACTGCCTCGTAGTACAATGAACGAGAAGATTGAGTACACCGGAGGGTCCGGAGTATGGGCAAAAGGGGCGGATCAGGGGAGAGGGGGGTCTGGTTATGGGCAAAAGGGGCGGAGCAGGGGGTGGTCAGGTGGTTGATTGTTCGATTGTTTGAAAAGCACCCCCTACCCCGCCCCTTTTGCCCATACGCCGGACCTCCAGTCTACTCAATCTTCTCGTTGATTGTACATGCATGCAGCTGATAAAAAAAAAGAAGAAAAAAAACCGATAAAAACCGGTCACTGTCCAAAGATACAAACAAATACGCGTGCAAATGCTTGGGGGAAATTGCACCTCTTTAATTGGTCCAGAGGAGTACGCGTCTCCCACTAATTCCCACACAGTACATACAGTATGGAGAAATGAGCGGTATCAAATCAACCTTAAGATCTTCCCAATTTCATTTCGACTTTCTGCTGCGAAAACCATTTTTCTCTCATGTCAGACATATAAAAAGAGCCGGACATCTCTTATTCAGACTCGTGCAAAATTCCTCCTTTTTTTCAAATCTCCATTACAGTATTATACATTAAGTAACTCGTACTATTTAAATATTCCTGTGTTTCTCATCTCATATCCTAGCAAAATGCCTTTTCTTCGGAACTGCATAAGGACTTTCTCTCACGTTAAGGGGAATTCGCCGCATGAAAAATGGCATTTTGGACCCTTAGCCTAATCGTCATGTTTTCTTTGCCTCTTATAAAATGCTTTATTTCATAACCGTATAATAAACAAAAATGGCACAACTATCGTTTGAAAAAATCAAATTGAAAAAAAACACGCTACAGAAGTTGGGGGAAGGGGGGGCCGAAGAACCCAAAATATGCCCAAAACATTTCCCCCAGGCAATATTTGCAGGTGTTTTTGATAATTAACTTTTTTACACGATCGAAGATGATAAAAACTCTATTGGAAAAAATCAGCTTAAAATTAGACGGTAAGATTTGAAAAAGATTAGCATCCTTAGGTAAGGGTGCATGACAAAAAACAGTTTCATTACCACAACATTAGATACAAGTGTTTGTAAACGTTTAGCCAAGTTTCCAATGCAGCTTTTTTAATTTAGATTTGAAATGTTGCTTGAACATGGGAGAGAAAATGAGTATTAAAGCGACTAGAAGGCGTAGAACTTAGTGGGGAAAATGTTGAAGAACTGCGTAGACCCATAACCTCTCGTGCTGTAAACAAACGTGACATCATAGCATTAGGCGCTTTCCCTTTTATCAACGCTTTGCATTCCTATTGATCCTGACTCATACAGTCTCAGAAAATTTTACCGTTACGGCCTTCTAGCAACTCTGTACATTTCCTGGCAACAATTCACATTGTCATGAATACTACCTTACCCGTGTTGATCGAAAAAGGCATCCATGTTTTCCAGAACAGAGTGCACAAAATAGAAGAAAATCGAATATTTATACACGTTCACGTATTACAGAGCGAGAAGAAATCGCACTGTTGTTGATACAGCAATTGAGGGGACGAGACAAATGCATGCAATGGGGTCAGTTTTTACTGCCCTAGGAGCCCAATCTTGCCAGTCTTTTTTCTTACTTTTTTTTAATGTGTTTTCTTATTACGACTTGATCATGGCAAAGATAAATATTCAAAGTACTTGTGGTGCCAAACTGGTAAAACGCATTTTCAGACGCCGGTATACGGCGAGTTCCCCTTAAATAGTTTATACTGAATATTTTAATAAACATCACAAACGCTTAACTCAGCAATAAACGTATTTCCAATGGATTTTTTTATTTACATCGTATCATCGTGCTATTTTCCTGACTGCAGTTATCGGTGGGCCTGTCCACCGTTTAATTCCGAAAAAATTCATTGCTTTTGGAAGATTTTGTCGGTCGCGGTAACATCTTACGGACCGTTTTATGACTTGGTTGCTAATTCCGTGCGCGTGACAGACCAAACAATGCATAGACAATTGACTGATGTCAGTGATTGTATTTCCATCTAGGGTAATGGCCCACGTCCTAGGCATACAGATCCTTTTCAGTTTCTATCAGAAAAGTGTTTTCGCTTTCCGCTTAAACTGACCGCAACAGGTGCGACCCATCCGCAGCGGCTGCCAGCCATAGACGAGCCCTTATTCATCGATAGAAGAGAAGGTCGAGATGATAGATAGTGCACTGTAACATTACTTTTGTTTGCCTTGCCTTCTCATGAACGCACTGTGCAAGGAGGTCACTTGCGATTATAAGCTTGACTTCTTTCTTTGAATCGCCGATCAACATCGAACGAAAACCTGGGTCGAACCGGAAGTCACGATTATATCTTCAGTTCCATTTTACTCTCCGACAGCATAATTAGGAAGCGCATCTCAGCTTACATGCTGAAGCAACAAACACTAACTGCATTCACTCGAACTACAATTTGTGGCAAGGTTTTTATTCCGATTTCAAGGTTTCCAACCGAGTATTGTGACGAACATATTTTAGTGAAAACTTTTTTGTGATTTAGACACAGAGTACAATGGATTATTTCGTGTCCTGTTTTGTCTTGCAATTGATGTGTTTCCTATTTCTTGCCGGAAGAGGTTATAGTGATTCACCAACTGTAACCAAAACGGAAACGCTGGGTATGTACAAACTCCGTCAAAATAGCTCACGACTTGACGCGAACGTTTATTTTAACTTATTGAGTAGTCACAGAATTTTAAGTATTTCAGCAATTTTTTTTGTTACAAAAAATATATTAAATATATTTACTTTGCTCCCTTTTAAGGCAAATTAAGTAACACTGTATTCCACTTGTAGGATGGGGAGCAATTGAAGTGTCTCCCAATGCCTTCATCTTGTTGGAGTATGGCAATTTCCAGATCTCTATCTATAAAAAGGAAGGCACAGAACACAGCTCCTTCCAACGATTTTACTACTCTCCGGCACTCATTCTGCAACCGAACTTAACGACAACTCACTACAACAACTTAACGGAAACATTTGAAACTTTTTTTCAAGTGAAAATGTGGTCTCCCGAGTATCGGCAAGCCATTCAAACGGCTGTGTCATCTGAGCTAGGACGGAACGTCTCGAAATACAGCATTCGAATGCTGCCGATTGAGGAGATCAGAATCGACAGCGAAGTACGCTCTGAAAAGTACTATATTGCTAATAAATGGATCTCCTATGCCAATCAGCCGTCTACCTTCGCCTTTCGAATTACCTGCTCTACCAACGAAACATGCATCGAGGTCGCAGATATTATTCGCCACCATCCGAAAGTTTTTACCTCGAGTCTCGAAGTCTTCTACAGTCTACAAACGCATCGTATTGAAAAACGTTCTGTCGAGATCAAGCTTCAGCACATGCAACACTCCAAATTATTTAGCAAAATGTTGCGAAAATTTCCCAACGAGGATACAATCTATTTGCCTGTGGCTGACCTGAAAAACATTGAGCTGGATGTGTCAAGCAACGTCATCGCCACTGAGATAACAGACGAGAACTTTTTTGTCATTTCTGATGAAACTGTAAAAGTTGCTCGCCAGCTGGAGGAGCTGATGGAGGTGGAGGAAGTCGGATCGAGCGATTTGACTCGTGACATGTGGAACGCTGTCTTTTGGAGGGCAAAAAATGCTCGGCCGGATATCACAACAAAGGTAGGAAGAAAAAACTCTGTAAACATTTTGTTATAATTCGAGGATAATATGATACAAGCCTTGATGGAAATTTATGAAGTGGTCGATTTGACAAAACTAAAACAAATAATAATAATAATGTTGCCCCGTCTTCTCCAATTACAAGGACCTTGTAATTTAATTTCAAAACAAGGATTGAATTTTTCCCTTTTGCAAAAGGTCCGTTACGCCACAGACTTTTGTCCAGCTCGAGTTTGAAGATACCTCTGTGAGCTCGAGGCTTCTAGCATTATGTTAAAAACAGCGTTGGAAATAAATTTGGCGTTAGCAATTTCTAAAACGCGTGTTTGCTTTACGAAATCATCCCTTACCCCCTACTTTCGAGGCCCATGTCAGTCATGTCTCTAAATTTAGCATGTTCTTATCCATGGGTAGATCATGAATGACATTTATGCTCAAAATGACGGACATCTGCGGGACGCTCTAAAACGAGCAATGAACAACAGCAATTCGGAGATTGCTGATTCGGAAAGATCCAGCGCAAGTGGTTCAAATGCCCGGGGGGCACTTTCTCCTTCTGAATCTGCCATCCTCTTTGAAGATTTGCGAACCATTTGGAGCAGCCTCAAAGCAAGTGGCTCTTGGGTATTTGTATGCCCAGACAGGAACAACTCCCACGCCGGCCCAATGTCTGTCAACGAAGAACAATCTCAGTTGAGATCTTTGTTGATGGACGCCCGTCAAGTCAGCACGTGGGACGGGGAGAAATTCGTTGTCAAACCGTTTCAACTGACAAAAATCAGTCTGGCAGCCTTTCGAGGAGCAACTACTTCGACAACTGTCATTGCAAATATCCAGATGAAAGTGGGTCGAACCACGTCGGAACTGAGGACTCGAATCAACGTGCCGGATAAGTCTGCAACCGAAGGAGAGATACCTGGACAGGCGGAATCTGCCAAACAGATCAGTCTTATTGAAACTTTTGCACGGAATGAAATTTTGAGAATCTCGGAGACGTTGAGCGAAATTAAAGCAAAACTAACTGGATCTGAAGCTTTGGTTCAGCAGAATTTTGCGGTTTTATCAGCTGCTGATTCGAAAAACGATGCCCAGTTGACGAACTTTTCAGTCAACATTCAAGGTATGACAAACAATGTTTTTTCAGACAGAGACAGAACAAAGGAACTGGGATTTGACACCCCAGTCATCCTAAATGTTATTTTATATAGGAATAATAAAGTAAATTAAAAAAAACAATTTCTTCAGCACTTCTCCATCATTTGAATAGGTTATCATTTACGTATTTTATAATTATATATTTATGCGGTTTACTAGTTGAATTCACGAAGAAATGAGTAGCGATAATTTTGCTGCAACGATAATAACTTGATCAGCTGCTGCAGCGAATGCAAGCACTGCGATGTATTCAAGGATTGGTTGAGCCTCGAAAAGCGTCAATAGCGGATTAGGATGTTTTTAAATTTACTTAATTAGCCCAGTAAATAGTACGTGAAAAATATTCAAACGTATCAGGGTGTCCAATCCCATTGCGATCCTTTACCCGAATTATTTGCATTTCTTATATATTTCAGACCAGCTATCGGAAATATCTGGTAATCTTTTGCGATCTGATACGGCACGACAACAATTTGCCGACCTGGCAAGAAATTTTTCTCAAGCCGAATCGCGGTTGACCTTACTGGAGTTTTCAGCAAGAAGGAAGTTTGCCAATATTTCGGACGATAAAGCATTGATGGATGTTTTTAAAGTGGAAACGGCAGACGAAAGGGATTCTAATGCTGGGAGAAACCGTGGAGGATTTCTGGTGTTCGCGCAGGGACCGTCGCTCTGGAAAATGTCTGGCGAAGACATCGGGGAGACGAAAGAACTTTCAAACGTTTCCGGGGAGCACAATGTAGCAATTGCAGTGGATTGTGTTAACCATCATCTCTACTGGACAATTGAGCAAACGGGAATTAGACGTTCTGGGTATGATGGCTCAGACAATCGTCTGGTCGTTACAAAAGGTAAAATACGCCAAAGCAAATAGCGTCATTTGGTAGCGATTTCTTGACAGCAATGCTGATTGTAGCCTTAATTTTTATTTCTAGCTGACTTACGTTACGGATTGGCCGTAGACTTTGTATCTGGAAACTTGTTTTGGATTGAAGGCAGAGCCATTCTTGTAGCAAAGATGAGTCATCTGGAGGCTGGACACCAAACTATTATTTCTCATGCAGAAATCAACTACCATTCAGCGCTTGCCGTGCATCCTTCCCGCGGGTAAGTCAATAGAGCGATTAACCTTCAAAAACAACCAATTTTTAAATTTTGCAATAATAAATGCATTAAAACTTTCAATTAATTTTTTGAGCGTTTACCAAAATAACATGTTCATGCACCGATAGCTTTTGTAGTCTAGGATTGCGATGTTTAGTGTATCAGTATAGTTTTCTCTCGACTTAAGGGACAGCTAAGCCCCGCCCCCCCCCGGTCACACGCCGGTCCAAATATACGGTTTTGGCGAAGGTGCTGTTCACGCCTTAGGGCACAAAATTATCTCTTGAAGTAGTTAGAATAGAACGGCTAATCTAGCCTTCTAAAATTTGTGCGTCTTTTGATAGTTGTCAAACATATTTAAACTCGAGCAGTATTCGATTAAAATCTGGATATGGAAAAAATCTGACTTTCTTATCATTAAGTTGAAGTTCACTTGCAGCAATCTTGCAGTGACCTCAGGAATGTAACAAAAATTATATTCTGTTTGCTCTTCAAATTATTTCCTTCCAAACTGCTACACGTAAATAAACTGCCGCAAAAAAATTACCTTCCAACCAATCCATTCATATAACCGAAATGTTTTTTGGTACCGTGCAAATAAAAGAAAAAACCTAAAGCGGATTGAGATCGGCCGGATGAGAAATCGTAGCAAAAACTGTTTCCTCCACCTCCCCGGCGGGCGAGGGGCAGGTTTTCAAATGAAAAAAGCACAAACAAATTTTTGTGGCAGTAAAATGATTTCAACTTCAAAAATCTCAATTTAAAACTAACAGTTTTTCATTTTTGCGCATCAAATGAATGCAGAAATATTGAAAAAATAACAGTACCATCAAGAGATTCATTGTAGTTCTGGGACCGCCGCTAAAACATCTCGTTATTGTAATGCACAGTAACAGGAACCGATGAAGAGTTTACTATGAATTTCTTGCTGTCTTGCCCGAAAAACCATTTACAATAAAGAACTTTTGGCCGCCATTTCAATCACTTTTATACATTTGCAGTTCAATCTACTGGTCACACTCTTCATCAACAATTGAGACTGCCTCCATGGATGGAAGTAATCGTCAAGTCTTGATCACTGAAGTCCATACCAATTCTCTGGCTTTGGATTTCGAAGCAAACGACCTTTACTGGGCAGTCTATGGTAATCTGACTTGGTTTTAGAAATATAATCTACAACTGAACGTCTGTTGATATTTGTCGTGCCTTTACCGTCATTTTTGAAACGTTTATATCGGCATCTGTCAATGCAACAGACAACAATGGACTGATGTAATGTCCGGCCGTAATAGTTGACGGTGACATTTGCATACTCTTTGTCAGAGGAAAACGAAATATAATCCGCTGTATTGTAAACTAATCAAATTTACCGAAGCAAAATGTCTGATAATTATTGGTTTGATCATTTTCTGCAGAAACTGGAAATATCGAGTGCATTTCGTTGAATGGAGGAGGCAAACGAATTGTCTCCGCTCAAGGAAGTGCGGGGAAGCGCTCTTTGCGCATCTCATTGTCAGGAGGACGAGTTTACTGGACGTCCTACCAACTAACGTAACTCAATATTGTTAGCGAAAATCCTGGAATTGTCTTTACTTAATCCGCGTTTTGTTGCAGTAAAATAAATAAAATCAGAAGAAATTTACGACTGACCCATTCATGGACGTCCGTCCGAGAAACGTAACTCAATATTGCTAACGAATCTTGACATTTTCTTTCCTTAATCCGCGTTCTGTTGCAGCTACACCGTGAATAGTATCACCAAAAGTGGATCGGCAATGAAGCAACATTCCCTTCCAACCGAAGGGAGTGGGTCCTTGGTTGGAATTGCTTTTGTGCCAGAACAGTGCCCAATATGTGCGTTCAATTAAACCATTCAAAGTATTTTCCCCAATTTACATCATTGTGTTTTTTCTTTTTCTTTTTCTTTTAGTGAGCAATGCATGCGCTGTTTCCAACGGAGGATGTTCTTTCATCTGTCTGCCTCTCCCGGGAAATAACAAGAAATGTGTGTGCCCTGACGGCAATTCATCCTGCACTTCATAACCTCTTTCGCAAATTCTTCCCAATTTGTTGAGCAACCTTTGTCGTAGATTTCTTCATGTTTTTTTGGTCGTTTTGTTGGTCAAAATTTTTAGTTTTAACGAAATTTAGTTTTTATCTATTCTGGTCCAAAATGGCTTTCCCGGAAGTGATTTGATACGTGTCACGCCAAGTACAATTACGAAATGAGCAGCATCAATAAATGAAACGGCGATCGACTAAGAAGAAGCCACAACTGCCGCAAAAAGTTGTTTGCTTCTTTCTACCTGCAAAGAGAATAGTAGGCATTTAAACAGGACTTCCCCTCACGCTAAACACGGCATTACAATACAGGAGCAGAGAAGCAGAACAAACATCGTCGCTTGATTGGTTGATTAGTGGTATTTGCCTTGGCCATTCAGACGAATGATGTTGTAGTTGATGCAGTAGAAGATGGCAGACAACCCCACCGCAAACTGTACGAACCGAGCAGTGGTCCCGTAACGCACCGCCATGTACGCGTGGAACCAACGCAGTAGTCTGTAAGGAGAAAAAATTGATATAATCAGATATGATACCGCAGAGGAAACTTTTTTTCTGTACTTTGAATTCTTTCAATTAAATAATTAATAACAATCAAAATGAAGAAGATGGTTTAATTTATTTAATGAAATTTAAAAATAAATATTCAGACTTCAAATTAATCTGAAATTTTAAAACTAATTTATTTGAAATAAAGCAAATTAAATAATCATTTTCGTCCATAGTTTTACATTGCAAAAATATAAATAAATTTAAAGATATATGTATATTTTAAAAATTTAAATTAAAGAAACAATTTAAATTAAATTAACTGAATTGAATTAAATAAATCAAAAGCTATTTTGTTATACATACATTGTAGAAATTTAATTTAGTTTAGGAATATACTTTTTAAATTGGTTGAATTAAATCAAATTAGCGTTAGCAGAATAATAGGGTGGAAAGTGAATATCGAGCAGGAAATATGACAAACTTTTAGTTTTTGTCTGTATGGATATTATTCGTGTCTAGGGATGACAAAACTATATAAAAAATATGAACTCACACTGAGCTATATTTTTTCAGTCTAATTAAATTAGCAGTTTGAAAATTTAAATAATTCTAAACATATTCGTAGCTGGACGTGGCGATAAATTAAAATCAAAATGAATAATTCGGTTGAAAGTTAATTTGATTGGCTGAAGCAAAATTAAAATGCCTGAAAATAAGAAAATGAATGAAAATGGTCTACGGATTTTATTTTGGTTGAAGCTATTCGGCCGGACGGCCGAATAACCAGGTCACTACCCAGCTGGAATTTCTCCGGATGTACAGCCAAATCACAACTCAGCCGCCATTAGCTAGGAATGATATGAAGATGTGCCATGGAGGCTACTGAACCAGGAACATGAACATTGTGTTCAAGTTCTTTGAGGCTCTTAATTCAGCTAGACATGATCTATCACTCAATCCAAACGAACCCAAGCAAACGAAGTCTGCTCATCTCTCTATCCATACGAGATGGAGGTACAAATACAAAAAGCTAACCAAACAATGCAAACTAAGCCAACACTTGAAAATTTGATTTTCTGGAGCGGTCAGTTGAACTGTATGTCTTCTCGGACCACGTTTTTGAGGGGCAGGTGAACGCTTAGACATGTGACATGCCCACAGCCGTAAGGGGACACTAGGGCGAGTGCTACTCTTAATTATATCAGTCCGTCTCGGCGTGAGCGATTTTTAATTTTTATTCATAAGAAAAAGTGCCCCCTACGAAAAGTCTACTGTGCATTTGGGCGAATGCCCCCACCCCCAATTAAATCGGGCCATTGCCGAGGGGCAGTTTATAATTTTAATTAATAAGAAGTGCCCCCCGGCTAAACTGCCCCTCCCCGAAAAGTCCGTTACGCCTCTGCGCATGCCTTTGCTCTATTCACACCTGACAATACACTTAACGGTCCGGCCGAGTGTTTTTGTTTTAGATAGGAAGTGGACCTTTTGTTAATAATATGTTTGGTAATGGCGTGATATTTTAACGTACTAGAAATTAGACTAAACCCAAAATATGACGTTAGCAAATACTGTAATTTTAATAGTACGAAAATTACAATTAACAAAAAGCAGAAAACAGTGGAGCGAGTTTGCATAAAAAAGAATTTGAATCGATTTGCCTTATTTTATTTTAACACTCATTTTGATTACAAAGTATATATTTAATATTTTAATTAATACCGTAAACGCACAACATAGTACTTCACGTAATTCCGATGAAATGCAATTCTTTCGCGTATTGAAATTTTAGAAATTCAAAAGGGCGTCCCTCAAACGTCTTTAGAATACATATTAGCACGAATTTTTTTAATATAGTGTAACCTGTAACTTAATACACATTGTTTTTTTTGCTTTTTTTTTCTTTCACAATATTAATCCGGAGAAATTACGGAATATCCTACTGCCGCCATTCGCCAGCAGAACGGTTTCAGTTCCTGTTGGAACTGATGTTGCTTCCTTAGCACTCCGGACTTAATTTTACTTGTATCGTGATTAAAGTTTGTATTGTTCTTTTCTGACTGCAGCTATCGGTTGGCCTAGCCACCGTTTATTTTCGAATAATTTCATTACTTTCCAAAAATGTTGTCGATCGCGGTAACGTCTTACAGGCCGTTTTATGGCTTGGCCACTAATTCCGCGCGTGTGATAGAAGAAACAATGCATAAACAATAAACTGATGTCGCTGACTGTGTTGTCATCTGAGACTATGTACCACGTCTCAGGAGTACAGATCCGTTTCAATTTCGATCACAAAAGTGTTTTTTGCTTTCCCTTTTAGCTGACAGCAAAGTCGCTACCCATCCGCAATGGTGGCCAGCCATGGACGAGCCTTTATTCATCGATGGAAAAGAAGGTCGAGTTGATAGGTAGATAGTGAATTGTAACTTCACTGTTGTTTGCCTTGCCTTCTTCCGAACGGACTGTACAAGGATGTCACATCCGCTGTTTGGAAACGATTCTAGCTGTGATTAGTTAACTTGACTTCTCTGCCTCGCCTACCAACGTAGAACGACACTTCCGTTAAACGGGAAGTGACGATTATATTTTCAGTTCCATTTTACTCTCCGACAGCATAATCAAGAAGCGCATCTCAACTTGCATGCTGAACCAACCAACACTTACTGTATTTATTGGAACTAGTTTGCGGCAAGAATTCTATTTTTCTTTTTTCACGGTTCCGAACGAGCATTGTGAGTGATTTATTTTGGTGAAAACTCTTTTTGGGATTTAGACGCAGGAAACTATGGATCAACTCGTGTCCTGTTTTGTCTTGAAATTCACGTATTTCCTATTTCTTGCGGGAGGAGGTCATGGTGCTCCACCAACTGTTACCAAATCGGAAACGCTGGGTATGAGCAAGCTCAGTCAAAATGGCTCACGACTTGACGCAAACATTTATTTTAACTTGCTGAATAGTCACAGAATTTTAAATACTTTATTTTTTTGTATAAATTTTTTTTATTATAAGGTATGTTTAAAATATTTAATTTGCTCCCTTTGAGGGCAAATAAAGTAACACTGTATTTTGCTTGTAGGATGGGGAGCAATTGAGGTGTCTCCCAATGCTTTCATCTCGTTGGAATACGACAATTTCCATGTCTCTATCTACAAAAAAGAAGGCTCAGGCGACAGCTCCTCCGAACGATTCTACTGCTCTCCGGCACTGATTCTGCAACCGAATTCAACGACAACCCACCGCAACTACTTTACGGAAACATTTGAAACCGTTTTTGAAGTGAAAATGTGGTATCCCGAGTACTGGAAAGCCATTCAGACTGCCGTGTCATCTGAACTAGGACGGAACGTCTCGAAACACAGTATTCGAATGCTGCCGATTGAGGATATCAGAATCGAGAGTAAAGTGCGCTCTGAAAAGTACTATATTGCGAATGAATGGACTTCCTATGCCAATCAGCCATCCACTTTCGCCTTTCGAATCACCTGTTCTACCAACGAAACATGCATCGAGGTTGCGGATAATATTCGCCATCATCCGAAAGTTTTTACATCGAGTCTCGAAGTCTTCTACAGTCTACAAACGCATCGCACTGAAAAGCGTTCCGTCGAGATCAAGTTTCAGCACATGCAACGCTCCGAATTATTTGGCAAAATGCTGCGAAAGTTTCCCAACGAGGAAAAAATTTATCTGCCTGTGGCTGACCTGAAGAAGATGGAGCTGGTTGTGTCAAACAACGTCATCACCACGGAGATTCAAAACGAAAACTTTTTCATCAGTTCTGATGAAGTTGTAAGCCATCTGGAAGAGCTAATGGAGGTGGAGAAGGTCGGATCGAGCGATTTGACTCATGACATGTGGGACGCTGTCTTTTGGACGGCGAAAAATGCACGACCGGATATCACAACAAAAGTAGGAAGAAAAATTCCTGCTGAACATTTTGTCATAATTCAAGGATAATGTTCTATGGAATGGAATCTTATCCAGTGGCCGATTTGATAAAACTAAAATGAATAATAGAAATAAATAATAAAGTAGAAAATAAAGAAGAAAAAAAAGAATAACAGAACAAAGTAGCTCTTAGTTGAATTAAGTGAATAATTTAATAGATTTAGCAAGATAATTAACCAAAATAACAGATGCCTGTTGCCTCCACTTTCCCAATCCCAAAGACCTCCCAAAGATTTTAATTAAAACAGGTTTAATCTCCCCCCCCCGAAAGGTCAGTTACGCCACAGACTTTCGTCCAACTCGAATTCTCAAGATATCTTTAGGAAGCTTCCAGCACTATGTTAACAACAGCGCTCAAAATTAAATTAGGCGTTGAGCCATTCCAAAACGCGTGCTTATTTTATGAAAACACCCCCCCCCCTTCTTGCGAGACCCATTGTCGGTCATGTCTCTAAATTCAACATGTTCTTACCCATATGTGTGTAGATCATGAACGAGATCTACGACAAAAATGACCGACATCTGCGGGATGCCCTAAAACGAGTGATGATCAGCACCAGTTCGCAGGTCGCCGATTCAGAAAGATCCAGCGCAATTGTTTTAACTACACGGGTAGCGGCTTCTTCCGAATCTGCCATCCTCTTTGAAGATTTGAGAACCATCTGGAGCAGCCTTAAAGCAAATGGTAATTGGGGAATTGTATGCCCAGACAAGAACACTTCCCAAGCCGGCCTAAAGTCTGTCAACGAAGAACAATCTCGGTTGAGATCTTTGTTGATGGACGCCCGTCAATTCAGCATGTGGGACGGGGAGAAATTCGTCATCAAACCGTTTCAAATGACAAAAATCAGTCTGGCGGCCTTTCGAGGAGCCACCACTTCAACAACTGTCATTGCGAATATCCAGATGAAATTGGCACGAACCACGTCGGAACTGAAGACACCGATCAACGTACCAAAAACGTCTGCATACGAAGGGGAGATGCCTGGACAGGTGCAATATGGCAAACAGATCAGTCTTTTAGATGCCTTTGCACGGAGTGAAATTTCAAGGATCTCGGAGACGTTGCGCGAGATTAAGACAAATCTATCTGAATCTGAAGCTTTGGTTCTATCAGCTGCCAGTTTGAAAATCGATGGACAGTTGGCGAACTTTTCAGTCACCATTCAAGGTTTGACAAACAATTTCTCGAGAGTTGAGACAGAGGGGGATGGACTGGGATTTGAATCCCTGATCATCTTGAATTTTATTTTGTATACAATAAACAAAATGAACAAATGAATTTCAGAAAACGATTTCTTCATTAATTCTTTATCATTTGTCATTTGAATAAATTACCTTATCATTATCATTTTCATCCGTCGATCCCAAGTAATGTCCTGGTAAGCGTTTTTACAAAATTTATTCAAATAAAATTTATTTAAGCCAAACTAGGTTTTCTAGGACAAAAACAAATGTTGTTTTGCACAAAACTGAAATTTCAGGTATAAAAAACCAAAGATAAGAAAACATAATTTATTTTTTAACCTTAAATTATCTAGATCCATTAAAATATTGTTGAGACATAAACTGTGGTTCACTAGCCGCGTTCACAAAGAAGCGAGTAACGATAAATATTTTATGTCACTTTGTTCCTGTAACTATGTAATCAGTCGCCGAGACGAATGCCAGTACAAAGCTGCATTATCGGAATTTCTAAAACTCGCAAATTACCAAAACCAAAACGTCTGGCAGATTTTGGGATTTTTCCCCCAAATTATTTTATTAGTCCACCATCCGTGCAAAACACATTAGGCATATCGGGGTAGAAAATAAGATTCTGTACCCTTTGGCAGTATCATCCGCTAATTTTTACCGATCGGACTCATCATGATAACGTAAGATTGCAGATGTATTTGGAACTCTGTCTGGAGTATCTGCAAACCTCTCACGCTCCGAGTCAAACGGAGGACGGAAACTGGCAAACATTTCTGACCAGCTCTCCCAAGTATCTGGACATCTTTCCCGATCCGAGACACTGGTCGAGCAAAAACTCATAAAATTATCTGACGCCCTGTCAATTCTCACAAGAAACCTTTCTCAATTGGATGGATCAACAAAACTAAAATTTGCTGATCTTGTTGGCAACATTTCCCGTTCCGAATCAACGGGAAACACAAATCTGGCAAACTTGAAGGAAATGCGTTTGGGTTTTTTGAGAAATTTTTCCCAAGCCGAATCGCGGTTTCAAACGAAGTTCCACGACATGTCCGGCAGTCTTTCTTTGGGAAACCAAAGGATGGCAACCTTGTCAGACAGTTTGGCTGGTCTCACACGAAACCTCGCTCAATCGGATTCCTTGACGCGACAAAGACTGATAAACATGTCCGACACAATCTCTCGATCAGAGACGTTCTGGAAAGGAAAGATGGCCACCTTGTCAGACAGTTTGGCCGGTCTTACACGAAACCTCACTCAATCGGAATCTTTGACGCGACAAAGATTGACAGGCGTGTCGGACACAATCTCCCGATCAGAGACGTCCTGGAAAGGAAAGATGGCTACATTATCGGACAGTCTATTGGGTCTGACGGGAAGTGTCACACGAGCCACTGATCGGTTGACCTTACTAGAGTCTTCAGTAAGAAGGAAGTTTACTAATATTTCGGAGGAGAAAGCGTTGAGGGATGTTTTTAAAGTGGAAACACCAGGTGAAAGGGATGCAAATATTAGGAGAAATCGAGGAAGATTTCTGGTGTTTGCGCAGGGATCTTCGCTCTGGAAACTGCCTAGCGAAAATGTTGGCGAGACGAAACAACTTTCAAGCATTTCCGGAGAAAGAAATCAAGCAGTTTCAGTGGATTGCGTTAACCATCATCTTTACTGGACAATTTTGGAAACGGGAATTAGACGCTCGCGGTATGATGGCTCAGACAATTATCTGGTCGTCACAAACGGTAAAATACGTCATGAAAATTAGCGTCATTTGGTGGCATTTTTTGGAGAGCGATTCTGATTCAAACCTTGATTCTCATTTCTAGCTGGAGTATATCGCGGATTGGCCGTGGACATCGTGTCCGGAAACATGTTTTGGGTTCAAAGCGGAGCTATTGTTGTAGCAAAGATGAGTCACCTGGAGGCTGGACACAAAACTATCATTTCACATACAGGAATCAACACATATTCAGCGCTCGCTGTGCATCCTTCCCGCGGGTAAATTAACTGAGCGACTGACCTAGTAATTGTCAGGCACTAATTACTTTGGTTTGCCAACGGATTTATAGTGTGTCAATAGATACAGTACTCTCCCGCACTTAAAGGAGAACTAAACACCGCCCCCTGAGTAACACACCGGTCCAAATATACGGCGCAGGGACGGCGGAGTACTCACCCTAGGGCATAAAATTATTACTCTCACTCTGTCAGAGTGAAGCGAAGTTTATGCGTCTTTGATAGTTGTCAGACATATGCAATCTCCACCGGTATTCAACTAAAATCTGGATCTCAAAGAAATCTCAGTCTCACCTCAATAAACTGAATTTCACTTGTAGTCTTGCTTATGTGCACCCGAAAGTAAATAGCAATCATGCAGTGATTCCAAAAATGTAACAATAACAATATTGTGTTTGCTCTTCGATTGATTCCCATTCAAACTGCAACAGGTGCAAAAGTTGCCGCGCCAAAAATTATTTTACAACCATTCACCTCGTGTGACAGCAAAGTTTTTTGATGTCGTCCGAAACAGAGGAAAGATCTAAAAGCGGATTGAGGTCGGAAATTTTTTTGCCGCCATCTTAATCACTTATATATTTGTAGTTCAATCTACTGGTCACATTCTGATTCAACAATTGAGACTGCCTCCATGGATGGAAGTAACCGTAAAATCTTGGTCAGTGGAGTCGACGCCATGTCTCTGGCTTTGGATTACGAAGCAAACAACCTTTACTTGGCAGACCACAGTAAGCTGACTTGGCTATGGAATCATGAACTTAGATGTTTGTGGTGCACTTTAACATCTCTTTTGATACTTTTATGTCCGCATCTGTCAATGAAACAGACAATAATGAACTGATGTCATGTCGTAGTTCGCGGTGACACTCCATTGTCTTTGTCAGACTGAAGCGACATATGATTTTTTACAATGTGAATTAATCGAATTGATTGAAATAAAATGTCTGCTAATTATTGGTGCGATTATTTTTTGCAGAGACTGGAAATATCGAATGCATTTCGTTGAATGGGGGAGGCAAACCAATTGTTTCCAGTCAAGGAAATGCGGGGAAACTCTCTTTTGGCATCTCATTGTCGGGGGGACGCGTTTACTGGACGTCCTCTTCATCAAAGTAACTCAATTTTGCTAGCAAATTCTGGAATTCTCTTTCCTTGATCCGTGTTCTGTTGCAGTGGCACTGTAAATAGTATCACCAAAAGTGGATCGACAATGAAGCAACATTCCCTTCCAGCCGGACGCTGTGGGGACTTACGCGGAACTGTTTTTGTGCCAGAAGAGTGCCCCAAATGTGCGTTTAATTTAAACCATTTAATGTATTTAACTCAGTTTACATTACGGCGGCAATTTTTTCTATTTAGTGAGCAATGCTTGCGCGGTTTCCAACGGAGGATGTCCTTTCATCTGTCTGCCTCTCCTGGGAAATAAGAAGAAATGTGTTTGCCCTGACGGCAGTTCATCCTGCACTTCATAAAATCTTTTGTAATTTTTTCCGGATTAATTGGACAAACTTCCGATGCAGATTTCTTTATCTTTTATGATTGTTTTCTCGGTTCAAAGTTTTAATCGAAACCGAATTAAAATTCCTCGGCATGCTCTACATTTGATTATATTTCAAAAGGAATTGACCCACTGATTCGTTTTGCAATTATTAAATAAATAATGAAATAAACTGAGCGAAACGGGTTAGTTAATAAAGATTTATATGACAAATAAAAAAAGGAAGAGTGAAATTGAATAGTCCGAGTCATCTGGGGCAAAATGCTCTAATGTTATAACTGATGAGAACGACAATCGGTTCGAGAGAAATTTTTTCAATACAATTGAGACACTCACAAAAACTGAAGTTTCTACAAGTTTGGTGATGAATAGTTTTATCCAGTTACTCAGTAACACTCAAAATAGCATATTATTACTACTAAAATTATTAATATTACTAAAATTGTCCATCAAAATGTTTAGCATATTTAGTTGATAGTAAAGAAATATTAGTATAAAATAATTAATTCTACTTTCATTCATTGAAAATAGATGACTTACTTATATATACATTTTTTTATCAATCACCATTAAAATATATATTTGAAAAGTATATCAGTTAAAAATATAACATATAGATTAAATGGTCGGCTTTGGAATTAAACAACGTTGACATCTGTATTAAACAATATTACTAATAAGTGTTCAAGGACCATAAAATAAGACAACATTTATTAACTAGTATTCCTTCATCAATAAATGAAAAGAATCGTGCAGGACTGCGTCAAATCAAACAAAATGAATTTAAACGATTTATTTTATTCGGTTACCAAAATAAATAAAATATACAACTCCACACATTACGTCAATAAAGGATCGAAAGATCGGCCAAGTGGCCGAACGAGAGGAACGCCGTGGAAAGACTTAAAACGGACTTTCAGTTGAAACTGATGGAACATTTCAAGGGACTGGAGTATTTTGTGGCAGTGACTGATGTGGCCTCAATCAGTTTGGAAGGCAGCTTATTGCTTACTGTCGAGGTAGTCACAGACATGACAGGCACACAGTTGATCAGATAGGCAGACAGTTAGAGAGTCAGATAGTCAAACAGACAAACACACATACGGATGGTCAAGTGTAAAGACAGACACGTACGCAGGCAAGTAGACATACAGACTGACTCACAGATGGCCATGTAGCCAAACACGCAGGCAGGCAAGCAGGCAGTCAGATAGACAGACAGATAGGCAAGCAGACTATCATACAAACGAGTTTAGCAGTCGGTGAAATGATGTAACGCTTTTTATTTGCAGGTGGTTTATTTGGGGGAAGTGCCTTTGTCGAGGAAAGTTGTTTTACCTGATGGCCGGCTCAAACTTGAAGACACTCCACAGTTCCTGCTACTGAAGGAAAAGTTCGATTTAAATTCGAAATTGGCCAGTGCTAACAGCGGAGTTGTCGGTCAGGATGAAAGCTTCCGGACTGCATGCCGGATTGCGAAGCGCTGGATCTCCAGTCAGCTGCTCCATCACTATCTTCCGGATGAGGCAGTCGAACTAATCATGGGTCAGGTAACGTCCCGCCCCTTTTGCCCATACCCCGGAACTCCTCCCCCGGCCTCGCCCCTTTCTCAATCTAATTTTTCCGCTTGGGCTGAGCATTAAATCAGAGATTAAGAAGAAAGCAGTGGCAAGTTCTGGCCAAGTGTTGCTCAAACTCAGACCACCCTGATTGCTCGAAGTCTGCCACCCAAAATTGTGCCCATTTTGTACATTTGAAAATCAACTTGCCAAGGCCGATGAAAATATTGCTGAGACCTAAGCTGCGGTTCACTATCCCCGTTCAAGAAGAAACGAGTAATAATAATTTTAGTGCCACGATAATAATTTGATTAACTGCTGCGGTGAATGAAAGCACTGTGCTGTATTCAAGGAATATTTGGGCCTCAAAAAGTGCCGAGAATGGACGACGTAGAAAATTAGCGTCATTTGGCGGCTATTTCTAGAGAGCGATGTTGATTAAAGTTTCGATTCTCATTTCTAGCTGGAATATATCACGGGTTGGCCGTGGACTTCATATCTGAAAATATGTTTTGGGTTGAACGCAGCGCCATTTTTGTAGCAAAGTTAGCTCACTTGGAGACTGGACACAAAACTATCATTTCACATCCGGATAACAACTTCATTCAAGGGCTTGCCGTGCATCCTTCCCGCGGGTAAGTTAATGAAGCGATTGACCTTTAACTAGAATACCAGTTTTTAAGTTGTGCAATAATAAATGCAGTAAAACGTTTAGTTTTCTGATCGTTTACTAAAATATCTTGTTCATGGTATTAGCAGTTCTCATGCATTATTTGTTTTTGTAGTCATGGATTGCAATTTAAAGTGCGTCAATAGGTACAGTATTCTCCGCACTCAAGGGACAACTAAGCCCCCCCCCTCTACCCGAGTCAAATACCGATCCAAATACACGGTGCATGTACGGGCGAATATTCAAGTGAATACAAAGACAATGAAAAAACAGCAGTGCCGTCAAGAGATCCATTAAAGTTTTGGAACCATCGCTAAATCACCGTAGTTTATCATGAATTTTATGCTGTCTTACTCGAAGAACCATTTACAATAAAAAAAACTTGCCGCCATCTCAATCACTTTTATACATTTGCAGTTCAACCTACTTGTCATGCTCCTACAGAACAATCGAGACTGCCTCCATGAATGGAGGGAACCGCTAAGTCTTGGTCACTGGAGTCTGGGCCTCTTCTCTGGCTTTAGATTACGTATCAAATGACCTTTACTGGGCAGACGACTGTAAGCTGGCTTGGTTATAGAAACATGTACTCATCTACGGTGACACCTGCACACTCGCTGTCAGAGTAAACCGAAATGTAATCCGCTACAATGTGAACTAATCAAATTGACCGATACAAAATGTCTGCTAATTATTGGTCCGATCATTTTTTGCAGATACTGGAAATATCGAGTACATTTTGTTAAATGGAAGACGCAAATGAATTGTCTCGACTCACGGATGGGCGGGGAAATTCTCTCTTGGCATCTCATTGTCGGAAAGACTCGTTTACTGGACGTCCTGGCAAGCTAAGAAACTCAATATTGCTAACGAATCCTGGAATTGTCTTTCCTTAATCCGTGATTTGTTGCAGTGGCGTGAATAGTACCCCCAAAAGTGAATCGGCAATGAAACAACATTCCCTTCCAGCCGGACGAAGTGGGGACATAATGGGAATTGTTTTTGTGCCAGAAAAGTGCCCCAAATGTGCGTTCAATTCAAAAGCATTAACTCAATTCACATCATTGTAATTTTTTGTATTTAGTGAGCAATGCATGCGCTGTTTCCAACGGAGGATGTCCTTTGATCTGTCTGCCTCTTCCGGAAAATAACAAGAAATATGTTTGCCTTGACGGCAATTCATCCTGCACTTTTTAACATCTTTCGTATTTTCTTCCCGATTTGTTGGACAAACTTCCGTCGCAGATTTCTTTATCTTTGTTTGGTTGTTTTCTCGGTACTTAAAAAAGAGCAGAAAAGCAAACGGAACATCGTCGCTTGATTGGTTGATCAGCGGTATTTGGCTTAGCTATGCAAACGAATGGTGTTGTAGTTGATGCAGTAGAAGATTGTCGCGGTAGCTAACCAGACTTCTCAAGTCGACCCTATTATACTAGCAGAACAACGGACGGAGCTTGCTTGTCGTATTACTAGGACGGAAGAGGAGAAAACTAAAGAGATGCAAACTGATACTTTCATAACAGCAACTCGCGAGCTTATATAAGCGCTACGAGAGCGTACATGCACAAGTACGTGTATAAAGTATTAAATGACCAATGGCCACATCAACGTAAACATCCACCAAGACAGAGTACAAAAGCGCTCATAAATATGTCAGAATTGCCCACGTAAGACAGAGTACAGAAATGCCCACAAATGGATTAGAACTCACTCCAAGACAGAACAGTACTAAAGTACGTGTAGGCTAATAACATTAAGAGATGACCAGACGCGGAGTGGCGATGACAGGCAAGAAGGCCTTGCTTTGCGGTCCAGGCGTCGATGAATCAGCAGACGCGACAAGATGGCAGACAAACCGCACGGACAGCAAACTGCACGTACGGAGCGGCGGTCCCGTAACACACTGCCACGTACGCGTGGAACCAACGCAAGTAGCCTGCAAAGAAAAAAATTTGATATGATGAGAAATAATACCGGAGAGGAAACCTTTTTCTTCTGCACTTTCAAACGTTCCAATTGTCAAAATAAATAATAAATAACAACCACAATGAAGAAGATGATTTAATTTAATTAAAAAATATACTTTCAGACTTCAAACTAAACTGAACGTTTTAAATTAGTTAAATATTCAACTAAATAATAATTTTCGTCTCTAGCTTTACACTACAAAAATGTAAGTAATTTTAAGGATTTATACACTATCAGAATTTATGCTAGTTGAAGTGGACCGATTTAAATAAAATAGGGTTTTCCGTTCTACTTATTTTACCAATTAAGTTTAAGAGTATACATTCGAAGGTTATATCAATCTAAACTTTTTAAATTAGTTCAACTCAATTCAGTTAAATTAAATAAACGTTTTTGTCACACTCATATAGCAAAAATTAAACTAGATAATCTACAAAAAGTGAAGACGTTGAAACTGGTTTGAAAAAAAATAAACAAATTACTAAATTCAACACAAGAAAAACAGTAGAAAAACGTGAAACTAAGCTCCGGTTTTTTTAATTCGTCGAATCAAATTTAATTAAATATAACTGTGATTATTTAGCTTATAAAAAAACAACACACTTTCAATATTTGTATTTGTTTAACAATTCTCGTCATTTGTTTGAAGAATTAAGCGATCGATTCAGAACGAGTTTTTAGACACATGTACTTTCTAGCGTTGTATCTCCCTTGATTGACTACCTTGGCATAATTTACCCGTCCCAACATACATATTTTAACAATCACTGGATGAGTTTTGGATGAGTTTTGCATACTGTATGGTTCTGCAGTAGCAAAACAGGTGATAGACTGCATATATATATACGCATACTTTGGATATTTTCCACGCAAAGAATGTGTATGAAATGGGAGTGTAAGAAAAGCGCGGTCGCTGAATTTTTGAAAGCGCATCAACTTTGAATCTGAATCTCACTATATCGCATTAATACTGCCGCGTATTCGTTCGGGAAAGAGCGGTCGCTACAGGGACACAAAAGCGAAATTTCTCTAACGTGCGATTACGAACAGCATCAACCCAACGCTACAAAGAACTTGTGTTCGGGTTCTCTTCGATCCTTATCGTCTTTAGAAAAGGCGCGAACTTCGCACCGTTTCGGATGTTTTAAATAGATACAGCCGACAGATATGACTATGGCGGTCGGCGCCGAAAATACCGACACTAAGGAAGAGGCAACAGTTTTTGCGTATCATCACAATGTTAAAAGCGCCATACGGTCGGTACCCGAAGAAAAACTTATTCATCGACACAAAATTTTAACAAAAGCTTATGTTTGCATTTTCTGATCTGATGTTCTTCATAATTGCGAATTTGTTACCCAGTCCATACCACGGTAGTGACTATTTTAACGGGATGTCTTTAGTTCGCGGGATTTCCTTGAGCTTGCTTATTATAACCTCGTGTATGAAAGATGTTTCTTCCACTGCGGCTAATAGCAACGACGAATCCGACGCCTCTTTGGCTCCTCCGAACGGATCCTTGTTCGAAGGAGATATATTGGGAAGGGATCCACAAAATATATCTGTGATCAATGTATATATGCCGGATTATTATTATAATTACTACTAAATGTAGTTAGTGGCAGAGTAACAAACTGAGTAAAAGACGGTTTGTTTTGTAGGTCAAACGTGAAGAGAACGGATTCATGGATGAAGCCTATCGTTGGCCTGATGGAGTTGTGCCGTATCAGTTTTCGACAGCCTTATGTGAGTTAAATTACAAAACAGTTTGATTCGTTATGGAGGGTGAATAAATACGTCTTTCCTTTTTGCTTGATTGAATGATTAGCTGAAAGGCAGCGCCTCGCAGTTCGAGAAGCAATGAGTGAGATGGAAAACAGGACTTGCGTTAAATTCGTCCAACGGAATACGCAAGACTTCATCCATATAGCACAAATGTTCGGACACGGGTATGTGAATTATCAGTGTCTGATTAAGGCAGTAATGGAGATTTTCCCTCTCGATCGAGCTGGTGTTTTTTTTACAAGTACTTGTCTATTTATCATGATTTTACATTAGAGTCTCCGCGTGGAAATTACATAAGCAGTTTCAGAAAAAAATAAAGAAGAAAAATACTTCCCGTGCCAATTGTTGGTATGAGGCAACGCTTGATTGATTGATTTTTCAGTTGATTTTTCGAACTTCAAGTTTTTTTTATGCCAAAAAATATTTTGCTGAGCGTACACGTATTTTTTGAACAAACTACAAGCCTTCAACAAAGTTTTAAAAATAAAACGCAAATTTTCAAACTTAACGTAACACCGCAAAAAAATAAATGAAGGGAGGAGTGTAAATGACCGTAGTCTAGCCTTACGCTTTTTATGGCTGCAGCCTGCAGCGTTGTTTGCTTACATTTTTCGGATCTCTCTGTTTTTATTTTCTACTTTACTACTAACTATTATTTGTTTATTTTTTCGAGCTGCCCCGGTTGATCGAAACATTTCTGATTTTTTTAAATATTTCTCGAGGAGCCTAGTTAGTTTAAAAAATACGTGTACGCTCAACAAAACGTGCGTACGCGTATTTTTTAAACTAACTAGACTCAAGAAATATTTTAAAGAAGATCAAAAGTTCGATCAACCGGAACAGCTCAAAAATATAAACTAAAGGTTAGTAGTAAAGTAGAAAATAAAAACGGAGAGATCCAAAAAATGTAAGCAAACAACGCTGCAGGCTGCAGCCTGCACTCGGCCCTGCAACCATAAGAAGCGTAAGGCTAGAGTACGGTCATTTACACTCCTCTCTTCATTTATTTTTTTTGCGGTGTTACGTTAAGTTTGAAAATTTGCGTTTTATTTTTAAAATGTTGTTGAAGGCTTGTAGTTTGTTCAAAAAATACGTGTACGCTCAGCAAAATATTTTTTGGCATAAAAAAAACTTGAAGTTCGGAAAATCAATTGAAAAATCAATCAATCAAGCGTTGCCTCATACCAACAATTGGCACGGGAAGTTTTTTTCTTCTTTATTTTTTTCTGAAACCGCTTATGTAATTTCCACGCGGAGACTCTAATGTAAAATCATGATAAATAGACAAGTACTTGTAAAAAAAACCCCACCTTGATCGAGAGGGAAAATCTCCATTATTGCCCGAGTGAGTGCAGAAGTAAATCACACTTTGAAAAAACACAAAACTGACTGAACGCATCCCTTACCTAGATGTTCGTCATATGTGGGACGCCAGAATAGAGGCGGTCAGCTACTCAACCTGGAATCTGGTGAGAAAAGGAGCCATATCACAATTTCAACATGTTTCAATACCGAATGAAACTATCTGAAACTTAGTACTCGCTGAATAAAACTCGCGCGATGTGAATCACTCCAACTTGATTCCAACTTTACGCCGTCCTTAACTCAGGCTCTATTCCATTCGCTTGCGCATTTATTGAAACATGGGCGGATTTTTGGTTTTGTGAGTAAAGATCGGAGATGACATTCTTCGCGCACAGAAAAATACATTAACTTGTCGAAAAAGATTATTGCGGGTTTTTCCTCATATTCACGTCGTGAAATAGCACGAGATTTATGATTGACGTGAACATGGAATGGGACGTTCAAAACACACTTCGTTTAATACTCTGCCATTTACAGGTTGTTGGACGAAGGGTACAATTCAGCATGAGTTGATGCACGCCTTAGGTAATTCAGGTGCACGCAGTAGAAAATCCATACTTTTCTCGCTATACTAACATATGACATGGTTTTGATTCGTTCAGGTTTTTTTCATGAACACTCCAGAGTCGACCGCGATGAATACGTTGAAATTGTTTCAGCCAATATCCAACAAGGTAAATTTTTAGCAAGGACACAGTGAAGATATCCAGTATTAATTTGATAGCAAAACTCAGACACGGTGGATGTTCCTTAAATTTGTTTCGGGGGGAGAGCACTTGAACGTGCGGGGGGGGGGGCATTTTGAGGGACAATCCTCCCTCTTTTGAACTGAAAATTCACAAAATAATAATAAGCCCTGGCCCCATTTCAGGGGCGGGGAGTAACAACGACATTTATTTCCATGTTGAGGGATCCTCAGCGAAGTTGCAATTGTAATGATTTTGAATTAATTTTTATACCTCTTGGCTCGATTAGGCGATGAAGATAACTTTCGCTCGTGGGACAACAATACCATCACCGCGTTCGGATTACCCTACGATTTTGAGTCGATTCTACACTACCCCAGCCATTTATTTGCAAGGAGAAATTCTGTGAGTGGGGCGACTGTTGGACCCACTATCAAACTCCGCCCAAAGTACGAAGGCAAGATATTTGGATCGCAATTGGGTTTGAGCAGCACTGACATCCGAAAGATCAATCTGATGTACAAATGTCGACAATCACAACTTGAGTCGGGGGATAGTCTCAAAGTTGGTCAGGCACTTTGGTCACCAGATGGTCAAGTGAAACTCTCAATGGAGTCGCATGGCAATTTGGTTCTCTACCGGCAATGTGACGGTCGTGCCATTTGGTCCACCAACATGAGCTTTCAAGACCAAACGTTTACTCCCACATCTGTCACAATGCAAGCTGACGGGAATCTAGCAATGTACCAGCCACGAACTCGCTATCTTGTCTGGAGCACTGACACCAGAAATTCCCAATTTTCGGGGGCTGGTTTGAAAGTTCTTGACGAGGGATACTTCTGTCTGCACAAAAACAAAGAGTGCCTATGGACATCGGGAGGTGTAAATTTGTGTCGCTTAGTTCCAGCACCAATTTTCCAAGGAGCCAAAGGTGAGGTCACAAGGCTGAATTTACCGATCACCCTTTTCATCGTATATTGACCGTTTCTAAAACAACAACTTAATATGAGGCAATTGATAAAAATTTCGTAATATCAGTTTGGCTATAGCAATAACGATTAATTTGTCCTCACTTGTAATGTACACGTCCATTGCACTTTGAATTTTCGATCGGCAGTTATACTTCAGAACAATGGAACACTGTTGCGCGGTCAATCTTTGACTTCCTTCGGTGGAACGTGCAATATTACGCTCCAGCAAAATGGCGATATCGTAATCCGGCACTTTTGTGACGAAAGGGAAATGTGGAGCACGAAACACGGTATTGGACGAGCTCACAATCTCGGCTACCAGGAACATGCAAGCATCGACAAACTGGAAATGCGCCAGGATGGAAATCTTCAACTTCATCTGATGAATGGCGAGAAGAAGTCTCTTCACAGCTCGGTCGTTGATGGTCATGATTCGGATTTGAGGCTGAGTGACGATTGTCAGATGTGCATCTTCAGAAACGGCTCCTGTCGCTGGAAGTCATATTCATTATCTCATACGCCTCTTAACTGCTTTGTTCGAAGTGCTCTCGGAGGTGAGTACAACCAGAGTTTTATGCGAAAGTAAGTATGCGGCAGAAAAATTGTTCCTCGCCTGCAGTGTCAATTTTGACCACCTGTTTTCAGAACGATGGACTACAACAAACCCACACAAAACAGGAAGATTTCTCGTTATTGCACAGGGTCCCTCCCTTTGGAGATTACCTGTGGAGGATCGCAGCGACACAAAACAGCTTACAAATATTTCTGGAGAAGATAATTTTGCCGTTGCTGTGGATTGTGTTAACCATCATCTCTACTGGGCAAATCATAAAACGGGAATTAGACGTTCTCGGTATGATGGTTCAGACAATCATCTGGTCGTCACGAACGGTAAAATACGTCATGAAAATAGTTATTTGGTGGCATTTTCTGGAGGGCATTGCTGATTATAACCTCCATTTTCATTTCTAGGTGTAATAAGTTACGGATTGGCCGTGGACTTTGTTTCCGGAAATATGTTTTGGGTTCAAAACAGCGCCATTCTTGTAGCAAAAATGAGTCAACTGGAGACTGGACACAAAACTATCATTTCACATACGGAAATCGGATTTTTTTCAGCGCTTGCTGTACATCCTTCCCGCGGGTAAGTTATTGAAGCGATTGACCTCCAAATTAGCAACTACTTTTAAGTTGTGCAATAAATGCAGTAAAACGTTTAATAAGTTTTCTGATCGTTTACCAAAATAGCTTGCTCATAGTATGAGCAGTTGTCTTGCACTGATTGCTTTGGACAATCGAGAATTGCGATTTGTAGTTTGTCATTAGAAACAGTATTCTGTCGGACTCAAGGGACAACTAAGCCCCGCCTCCCCCCGAACCACACACCAGTCCAAATATTCGGTGCAGGCGCGGGGGAGTGCACACCTTATCGCATAAAACAGTCCATTGAAGTCGGGAGAATACTACGGTTAATCGAGTCCTCTAAAGTGTATGCGTCGTCTGATAGTTCTCAGACGTATTCAACCTCAACCGGTATTCAATTAAAATCTGGATCTCAAGGACATCCGAATCTCACCTCAAATAGGTTGAGCTTTGCTTTTGAAAATCTTGCTGATGTGCATAACATCCGAAAGTAAAAAGTAGCCATACAGTGGCCCCAAGAACATTATTGTGTTTGCTCTTCGTTTGATGCCCATACAAAATGCCAAACGTGGAAAACTTGTCGCGCCTTCCAGACAATTACCTCGTAGAATATTAAAAAAATTCGGGACTGTCCAAATCATAGGAAAAACCTGAAAGAGGATTGAGGCCGGCCGGAGACGGTAAGCGTGCTGGGTGGCATGCTTTAACATGTAAAAGCCTGAAACATGTTGGGACTGTTAAATGATTTCAACTTCATGAATATGAAACACAATATGAAACTGACAGTGTTTCAACTTTTCCCATCAACTGAATATAGATATAATGAAAGAACGGCAGTGATGTCAAGAGTCATTGTAGTTTTGGAACTATCGCTCGATAATCTAATTATTGTAATTCACAGAAACAGGTCTTAGGCCTCCGTCCCTACTAGGACGGAAGAACCTGAACATGCAAGCTATTAGACTGAATAATATGAGAAGAATTGCAGGAAGACTTTACTGGTAGAGGAGAGAGGAAGGAACTCTCCAAATTACTGTAGAACACAGGCTTATATAGTCAGGGATAAAGAATAGTTCCTGCTCCAACGTACTAGTTCCTGCCGACATGGCGGAAGTATGTACGTAATAACAGCTGAGTAAGTACATTATAGAATGGGAAGGTAGATAGGAATGATTTAACTAGGTAGATAGACTATGCTATAAGTAAGTGATGGGTACCTGTTGGGTACCACCCAACACAGGAACCGATAAAGAGTTACTCATGAATTCATTTCTGTCTTGCCCGAAGAACAGCTTACAATATAAAATTTATTGCCGCCATCTCAATCATACTTATACATTGCAGCTCAATCTACTGGTCACACTCTGACACAACAATCGAGACTGCCTCCACAGATGGAAGCAATCGTCAAGTCTGGGTCACGGGAGTCTGCGCCATTTCTATGGCTTTGGATTACGAAGCAAACGATCTTTACTGGGCAGACCACAGTAAGCTGACGTGGTTGTCAAAACACGAATTCATTTACAACCGAAGGCCCGTTGGTGTTTGTTCTGCACTTAAACGTCTCTTTGGACACCTTTATGTCCGGATCCGTCAACGTAACTGACAACAACCGACCGATGAAATGTCCGGCCGTCATAGTTGACGGTGACACTTCCAAACTATTTTTCAGCGTAAAAGCGACATAAAATCCTCTAATCGAATGTACCGAAACAAAATGTCTGCTAATTATTGGTCCAATCATTTTTTGCAGATACTGGAAATATCGAATGCATTTCATTGGATGGAGGAGGCAAACGAATTGTCTCCGCTCAAGGAACTGCGGGGAAATACTCTCGTGGCATCTCATTGTCGGGAGAACGCGTTTACTGGACGTCATATTCACCAACGTAACTCAATATTGTTATAGAATTCTGGAATTGTCTGTCCTTATTCCGCATTCTGTTGCAGTTACATCTTGAATAGTATCACCAAAAGTGGATCGACAATGAAACAACATTCCCTGCCAGCCGGACGGAGTGGGAACTTACTCGGAATTGTTTTTGTGCCAGAACAATGTCCCAAATGTGCGTTCATTTAAAATTATTCAAGTATTTTTTTCAATTCACATTCTCGTGACTTTTTCCATTTAGTGAGCAATGCATGCGCGGTTTCAAACGGAGGATGTCCTTTCATCTGTTTGCCTCTCCCGGAAAATAACAAGAAATGTGTCTGTCCTGACGGCAATTCATCCTGCACTTCCTAACATCTTTCGCAGTTTCTTCCCGATGTTGAAAAAACTTCCGCTGCAGATTTCTTCGTCTTTGTTTGGTTGTTTTGTCGGTCTAAAATTTTAATCGAAACGGAATTGAAATATTTCGGCATACATTTGATTATATTTTTAAAAGGATCGACCCATAGGTTCATTTTTCAATTATTCATTGAATAATGAAAAAACTGAACTAAACGGGTTAGTTATTCCAGATTTATTTGACAAATAAGATCAATAACGAAATTAGTCAGCCAATTTCGGCCAAAACTGAAAACTAAAGAAACTACAAAAAAATTATTTGTTAATTTTTTGGTTAGTAAAACAAGAAATTGAACTAAACTGGCTAGTTAATAAAAATTAAACTAGCAGTCGATGCGATCGATGGAAAGACCGAGGAGCTCACAAGGAAAGCCCGTGCACTGATGCACTCAGAAGTGTTTATTTCTGATGAAAATCGATAGATAAGACGTTGCTCTATTTATAATTACCGAATCTGAATGCGGGAACTCTGAACTAACCGAGCAAAATGCCGGCATCATTAACTCCTCCCAGGAAAATTATTTTGTCGCTGCTTCGAACAGTTGATTGACCGATTACTGCAGTCAACGACAAGATTGAGTACAATGGAGGGTCCGGGCTATGGGCAAAAGGGACGGAGTAGAGGCTGGTTTTCATACAATCGAACAATCAACCACCTGACCTGCAGCGGTTGCTTTGTTCCATTTTCCAACAAGGAATTTATTGTCCAGTTTATGTGAAAAATGAAAGCCATGTACAAAATGGATGAAAGTTTAAAATTTCATAACAACACCGAGCTAAAAACACATTAAAAACAAAAATAAAAGGCAACACCAGAAACAAAATTGGCAAAGGACAAACAATCGAGCAATCAACCGGTATTGTATATGAACAATAAAACTATTAAACAATAGAACAATCAATGAAAGCCGGTTTAGACAGAAAAACAAGAACAACAAAACGGAACAGTCAACACAATCAAGCAATCACTCAATACTTTTTTCCGTTTTGTTGTTCCTGTTTTTCTGTCTGAACCGGCTTACATTGATTGTTCTATTGTTTAATAGTTTTATTGTTCATATACGATACCGGTTGATTGCTCGATTGTTTGTTGAATTGAATCGATTGAAAAATATTTAATTGGGATATGAAGCTAACTAAAATTAGTCGGTCAATTTGACTTAAAAGTTAAAAACTAGATAAAAACTACCAAATTTTTTGTTATTTTTTTTATTACTTGCATTTATTACAGATTTAATCAAATTAAGAAATTAATTAGTGGGTCAATTTCAACTGAAACTGTTAATGAAAAACTAAATCAGTATTTTTTCACAATTAATTTTTAGCTCATGGATGAAGTGATTTCGTTCTGTAATTTTATTCTTTATCATTCCTGGTCCAAAGTCGTTTTCCCTGAAGTGATTTCACACGTGTCACGCCAGATTCGATTACGAAATGAACAGTGTCGCGGAGAAAAGATGTTGTCTGTCTGTGCGGGTGTCGGGCTGGATGACCAGTGCCCGGCCCCCGACTCTTTCCTTTTCCGACCGCCTGACCAATGCTGGACGGCGGTCAGCTAGCTTATCTTTGTCATCTTTATGGCTTTGACTTTTCCACATCGTCACTTCTCCGCCGAGCAGATGTGAAAAGTCTCAACAGTCAGTCGTGTCTGTTCCTCCTTGTTCTTTTTTTCTTTGTCTCTAATAAACCCTGCCCTACTACAGCTTCCTTCGTGAAACCGCTCCGCGACAACAACATCAATAAATGAAACCCCAATCGACCAAGACAAAGCGACAATTGCCGCAAAAAGTTGCTTACTTCTTTCCAATGCAAAGAGAGTAGTAGGCGCATAAACACAACTTCCCCTCACGCTAAACACAGGAAAACATTACAAGAGCAGAGAAGCAGAGGGAACATCGTCGCTTGATTGGTTGATCAGTGGTATTTGGCTTGGCTATGCAGACGAATAGTGTTGTAGTTGATGAAGTAGAAGATGGCAAACAATCCGACCGTAAACTGCACGTACGGAACGGCGGTCCCGTAACGCACCGCCACGTACGCGTGGAACCAACGCCCGTAGCCAGTAGCCAATTGATATGATGAGAGATAATACCGAAGAGGAAACCTTTTTCCTCTACACTTCGAATCGTTCGAATCGTTCCAAAATTAAATAGTAAAATTGAATAGTCCGAGTTATCTGGGCAAAATGTTGTAATGTGTTAATTGATGAGAAGGGCAATCGGTTGGAGAGGACATTTTTTAGGCCAATTGAGACACTCACAAAAACTGACGCTTCTACAAATGAGGCAATGAATATTTCTATCCAATTACTTAGTAACACTGAAAATAACATATTACTAGCAATCGATGCGACCGATGGAAAGAACGAGAAGCTCAGTCAATTGCAGTTTTTAACTGTTATTGAGCGAACTTCCTAAAATCTCGAAACACTCGTGTTGAATGAAGTAGGTCCGGAATTAAAATTCGAATGCTCAAGCTTGATATACTGTACTATCTCGATCATTTGGTGCTGCGTTTTAGATCCACCGTATATTATGACTACAGTGAAGCACAGTGTGTGCAGTCATAATGTACGGGTGGGTCTAAAACGCAGCACAAATGATCATATTAATATGAACAATATTAAGCAGCGGAGCGGGACGTGAATGTATTTTGTTTACAAACAAGATGGCCAACTAATTAATAATTTTATTCTAGTAATTTAATTCAACCGAATTTCCTGAATTGCCTTGACTGCTTGGTAGTGCTCGGTTATATTTCTTGGTAATATTTCTTGTTTTAGGTTAAATTCTCGCGTTCGGGACACAGTTTGCAAATTCTGCCTTGACTGTGTGGTATCTAAAAATTCTTTCTAATCTTTAAACTAAATCATTAAATACATTTTACATCATGAAACCTAATCACTTGGACAATGAACAAATGATTGTATATACAATATTGGATTTCTTATAAAGTGTTTTTTTCCACGACTGATTTATTTATTGTTGATTCGTACTACTCTATAGGTTGCCTGCCGGTGGAGGTTGAACGGGTGAAGCGCGGCACAAAAACTGGCGCGGTACTCGGAGCGCTTGGTAACGGAGCGGTTGGCGGAAAGATCGGAGCCCTGGCCGGTGCGGCAGTTGGAGGTCTTGCTGGTCATCAAATCCACAAAGCCAACAAACACGCCGACCAAGCCAATGCCCAGACCGGTCAACCAGCCTTCGCTCAGGAGGAAGTCCGTGTCAAGCGTGAGAGACCTGGCAAAAAGACAGAAGCATGGCAGAGGGCGTGTCTTGGGTGGCCAACACAGAGTCGGAGAAGCGAATAATTTGTGGGGATATTGTTAGGCAGGCCTTGCGGAGGCATGCGGCGATTGGGAGGAAGTCCTTTGTGTACGTCGGCAATTTGTGGGATGAGGTCTTGAAGCAGCAGAGGTGAGTTACTGTCAGACAGACAGACAGACAAACAGGCAGACAGACCCCGCATGAAGACCAATATGCATTCAAACAGTCAGACATTTCGTCCATTTTTTTCGTTATAGTTTAAATATATTTTAACATTGCATTTCCTTATTAATTTATCTTTTATTTTTGTTGCTTGCAGAATGAAATTTCCTCCCCAATGTCGGTGCGTTCTCCCACCGCCGAGGAATACTTCAGTCAGATCAAACATATTTACGACGGTCTCTCCGGGGATCTCTGGAAGATGGCGGACCTTTCGCTCAACATCGTGTCCATTCGATCTAAGTCACCAGTTTTGCGATCGACCGAAGTCTTCCCACCCATTCCGGCTGCTTTCAGTGCCGATAAAGTACAGACAGAACGACAGCCTTACTTGCAAACAATTCCGGTGCATGTGGTGATGGAGGGATCGGCCAAGTGACCGAACGAGAGGAACGCCGTGGCAAGACTCAAAACGGCCTTTCAGCTCAAAATGATGGAACATCTCAAGGGACTGGAGTACTTTGTCACAGTAGCTGATGTGGACTCAGTCAGAGTTTGGAAGGCAACTTATTGCTTCACTGTCGAGGTCAGTCACAGGCATGGCAGGCAGACAGATGATCAGATAGGCAGACAGTTAGAGAGATAGAAAGACAGGCAGACAGACAAACAGACAAACAGACAAACAAACGGATGGTCAAGTGTACAGACAGACACGTACGCAGGCAAGTAGACAGACAAACTGACTGACAGATGGTCATGTAGCCAGACACGCAGGCAGGCAGATTGACAGATAGACAGGCAGGCAGGCAGGCAGGCAGGCAGGCAGGCAGGCAGGCAGGCAGGCAGACAGACAGACAGGCAGACAGACAGACAGGCAATCAGATAGACAGACAGACAGACATGCAGACTATCATACAAACGAGTTCAGCAACAGATGAAATGATCTGACGCTTTTTGTTTGCAGGTGGTTTATCTGGGAGAAATGCCTCTGTCGCGGAAAGTTGTGTTGCCTGACGGCCAGCTGAAACTTAAAGACACTCCACAGTTCTTGATACTGAAGGAAAAATTTGATTTAAATCCGAAGTTGGCCAGTGCTATCAGCGGAATTGTCGGTTAGGATAAAAGCTTCGGGACTGCTTGTCGGATTGCGAAGCGCTGGATCTCCAGTCAACTGCTCCATCACTATTTTCCGGATGAGGCAGTCGAATTAATCATGGCTCAGGTAACGCCCCTTGGGATAGCTGCATCAACCCGAAGTGTTTTCCTGTATGTATGTAAATCTCTTAGTTGTATGCATGTAGGTCTCTTGTCTCTGCGTGGATGCCTGCCTGCCTGTCTGTCTGTTTTTCTGTTTTTCTGTCTGTCTGTCTGTCTGTCTGTCTGTTTGTCTGTCTGTTTGTCTGCCTGTCTGTCTATCGGCTCGATAATCTAAAGATGTATTAATTTGCTTTTTCTGTGAATTAATGCCTTTTTTCTGATTGTAGCCGTTTGAGACACCGGCCGTGCCGGACGTTGCCTTCATCCGATTCTTATGCTCATCGCCACCCACAATTGGTACAAGTCTCCTCTCATCAATGATTTCAAAAAAGACATGACTCACGCCGACATCGCCGCCATTTAGGTAGACTTTACTGACAAGCGAAAATCGTTCCCGTTGATGTGTATCATTACGCATTTCGATACTACATCTCATTGGACACGGAAGGGGCCGTCAGCGGTCATTCTCAAACGGCTGGGCCTCTTGGCCAAAGTGTCTTTACTCACCGCGGAAACTGTCTGGGACAGCGTTTGACTCGAAAACCGTATTCCGGTACGACTTTGCTACAAAAAGTCTGTCTGACAGCCATTTACAAGTCTATAATGGTCTGTCTGGTTGTCTGCCTATCGGCTTGTTCATCTACGGTTTTTTGTCTGCTTTTTGTGACTGAGTGTCTGATTCATTTCAGGCCTCCGGCCAGCGATGACTGGGACTTTCTGATCTACCTCAAACCGATTGTGTCCGCACGCCGACATGAAGCCCTCGACCCGACAGACGACGTCGTCGCCGCATTCCAGACATCCACCGATCATCTAGACAACAGCAACAAAAAGCCAAAACCGACCAAGGCAAAGATGCTTCCCGTGTTAGACTTGTCCCATGGGAACACCGCCAAGCCTGACAATTGCCTCCTCCTCGATTTCAATGCAGTCAACGATTACGTCGCGGCGCTACGTGAGACATTCGACGAGTTGGCGTACTTCTTCGTCGACCCACACGGCGGGACTGTCGTGACGGTTGTCTGGAAGACGGCGCAGTTTAAGACGGTTGTCTGGGATGGAGAGGAGGAATGTCTAACGGATGGTCGGATGACTGAGAAAGAGGAAAAGGGGAAACGGAGGACGGTCTTGAAGTTGTCTCCGAATATCGCGGCGATGGTGGAAGATTTTAGACTGTTGAGCAACGGTTTGGCATGTTGAAATTCGACCGGAAAAGTGGAAAATTTGAACATGTTTTACCTTGTGCGTTTCTGTTGGCTATTTGTGTTTGTATGAGGATTAGGGTGGGAAGTGAATATCGAACGGGAAATATGACGAAACTTTAGTTGTATGTATGGATGTTATTTGTGTTTAGGGATGGCAAAACTAAATAAAAGAAGCTATATTTTTTCAGTCTAATTATATTAGCAATTTGAAGAATGAAATAAATCTTAACGTTTTCGTAACTGGACGTGACGATAAATTATAATCAAAAATAAATAAATTCAATTGGAAATTAATTTGATTAGCTGAAGCAAAATTAAAATGCCTGGAAATCAGAAAATAAAATAATTTATTTACGAATATTATTTTTAGGCTAACAAGGTTCTGTCGGATTCATTAAAAGCAAAATGGGATTGCAATTTGTTTTCGAAACAAAATCGGTAACGACTAAATAAAAACTACTAGATGTTTTCATATTGTTTTGGTTACTGACATTTATTACAGATTTAATTTAATTGACAAATTAATTAACGGATCAATTTCGACTAAAACGGTCGCTGAAAAGCCAAAATAAAATTCCTTGCAATTAACTTTTAGCTAATTGAGAAAATTATTTCGTTCCGTAATTTTAGTCTTTATCATTTGAGAGGCTGCAAAACAAAACGGGTCGTTATCCCATTGGATAAGGTTCCGAGAAAAACGCATTTGAAGTAGCCAGAGTGAAAAAATCCAAAAATCACTTTTTGACGCATTAATATCGCAAATTCATTTCTCTACTCGATTCCAAAAGAAATCTAAGTACATATCAAATTTTGGGCTTTCGGCAGCAGTTCTGCTGAAGACCACTTTTTTAGGACCGTTGATTGGTTGATTGTTTGAAAACGTTCTTTTTTGTCTTTTTGCGGCGACCGAATACTCTTTCCCTTGCTTTATTTTCTTATTTTTCTCATCACTCTAGTTCAGTAATACAGACTTATTTTGAATAGTAGCTTCAAAACGTTGTTGGAGTGATGAAAACTAGATGCAAAACTTTGAAGACGTTTTTCTCTGAATTCTGCTTTTCACTCTACTCATGGTTCCCCCCTCTTACTGCCTCAGTTTCAATCAAATCATCCAAATTCCTTTTACGCAATATAGTACCATCACTGTACATTAGGAAAAACCCGAGAACTCAATTTCCGATCTGGCGACCTAACGACCCATTTTGTTTTGTAGCCTCTCATTTCTTGTCCAAAATCATCTTACCGGAATAGATTCTACACACGTCACGCTGGATATTGTTACGAAATAAACAGTATAAATAAATGAACCCACAATCGACCAAGACACAGCGACAACTGCCGCAAAAAGTTGTTTGCTTCTTTCCAATTCCATTCCAATTTTTTCAGTCATCTGGGACAAAATACTCTAATGTATTAATTGATGAGAACAACAATCGGTTCGAGAGGAAATTTTTGAGGCCAATTGAGACACTCACAAAAACTGAAGCTTCTACAAATTTAGTACCTAGTACCGATCAATATTTTTATACAGTTACTCAGTAACACTGAATAAAGCATATTATTACTACTAAAATTATTACTATTACTAAAACTGTCCAGCAAAATGTTTAGCATATGTACTTGTTGGTAAGGAAATATATATATACAACAATCAATTCTACTTTCTCAGATCATTCACCCTCTGCACCGCATGGTAATACTATTTCAAATTTCAAAAAAATATTCCAATTTACATTGCTATATTTAGTTAAGAAGCAACAGACCTGATAAAGGGTTCATCGTTTTATGATTTATAATTCTTTCGACTTGGTATACCCCAAAAGGTCACGCTTTGGCATGCGACATGCCCAAAGGCGTAACAGGGGCACTAGGGCAAGTGCCTCTCTTAAATAATTCAGTCCGTCCCGGGGGGAGCGATTTTTAATTTCTACTCATAAGAATAATAGAATAGAACTTTAAACTTAATAGAAATAGAAATAAAACTTCACGTAATTCCGATGGAAATGCAGTTCTTTCACGTGTTGAAATTTGCGAAATTCAAGAGGGAGAAATTCAAATTCTTTAGAATGCATATTAACACAAACATTTAATTAAGTATAACATGTAATTTCGTACTTATTGTTTTTTGTGTTTTCCCTCACAATATTATTCTGGGGGGATTACCAAAAATCCTACTGCTGCCATTCACCAGCAGGACGGTTTCAATTCCTGTTGGTACTGAGGCTGTTACCTTAGTACTCCGGACTTCTTTTTACTTGTATCGTAATTAAAATTCGTATTGTTCCTCCTTTCTGACTGCAGCTGTCAGTTAGCCTCACATCGTTTATTTTCGAATAAATTCATTATTTTTCAAAAAAATTGTCGATTGCAGTAACGTCTCACAGGCCGTTTTATGACTTGGCCATTAGTTCCACGCGCGTGACAGAACAAACAATGCATAGACAATCCACTGATTTCACTGACTGACAACACCGTGTTGTTATCTAGGGTTATATCCCACGTACTATGCATACAGATCCTCTATCCATTTTGATCAGAAAAGTGTTTTTCTCTTTCTCCTTAAGCTAACAGCAAAGGTGCGACCCATCTGCAGTGACTGCCAGCCATGGACGAACCCTTATTCATCGATAGAAAAGAAGGTCGAGATGATAGATAGTGCACTGCAACTTCACTCTTGTTTGCCTGCCTTCTCACGAACGCACTGTGCAAGGAGGTCACTTCCTTTGTCTGGGAACGATTGTAGCTGTGATTATTAAGTTTCAATTCTCCGGCTCGCCGATCAACATCGAACGAAACCTGGGTCGAAGGGGAAGTCACGACTATATCTTTAGTTCCATTTTACTTTCAGACAGCATATTCAGGAAGCGCATTTCAACTTGCATGCCGAAGCAACAAACACTAACTGCATTCACTTACACTACAGTTTGTGGCAGGTTTCAATTCTTCCGATTTCAATGTTTTCAACCGATCATTGTGAAGGACATATCTTGGTGAAAACTCCTATTGTGATCTAGACGCAGGATACAATGGATCATCTCGTGTCCTGTTTTGTTTTGCAATTGTCTTGTTTCCTATTACTTGCGGGAAGAGGTCATAGTGCCTCACCAACTGTAACCAAACCGGAAACGCTCGGTATGTACAAACTCAGTCAAAATGGTCCACGATCTTGACGTTATCGTTGGTTTTAACTTGCTGAGTAGTCACAGAATTTTGACGCAACAAAGACTGACAGACATGCCAGACACAATCTCCCGATCAGAGAGTCCTGGAAAGGAAAGATGGTCACATTGTCGGACACTCAATTGGATCTGACGGGAGTGTCACACGAGCCACTGTTTGATTGACCTTACTGGAGTCTTGAGCAAAAAGGAAGTTTACCAATATTTCGGACGAGAAAGCGTTTATGGATGTTTTTAAAGTTGTAACGTTAGGTGAAAGGGATGCGAATGTTACAAGAAACCATGGAGGATTTCTGGTGTTCGCGAATGGGCCGTCGCTCTGGAGATTGCCTGCGGAAGATGTCGGCGAGACGAGAGAACTTTCAAACATTTCCGGTACGATGGCTCAGACAATCATCTGGTCATCACCAAAGGTAAAATATGTCATGCCATATAACGTCATTTTGGGGCATTTCCTGGAGAGCGATACTGATTGTGGTATCGATTTTCATTTCTAGCTGGAATATATCTGGGATTGGCGGTTGACTTTGTGTCCGGAAATATTTTTTGGGGTCAAGGGAGCGCCATTTTTGTAGCAAAGATGAGTCACTTGGAGGCTGGACATAAAACCATCATTTCACATACGGGAATTGGTTATCATTCAGCGCTTGTTGTGCATCCTTCCCGCGGGTAAGGCAATAAAGCCAATGACTTTCAACTAAACGACCACTTTTTTAGTTGTGCGATAATGGCTGGTTTATGTGCGATTAGTAAATGGCTGGCTTATTGCGGACCCAGTAATTAATGTGGGAGCTTTGCGGACACGACTGAAGTGGTCAGCAAATTTGCCATGCTTTTCACGGCCCCGCAAAAGCATGAGTTTAATAAGTGGCAGTGATTTAACTGGTATTTGTGAGGAATATTTCGGCACAGCAAACATTGCGGGCATTAAGCAGTCCCAAATTATATGTGCAGCCGTTTTGACGCGGTTGTGCTGGCCACCAGTCCGCAATTGCAAAAGTCAAATTCGCACCGGGCTAAGGCATACAACTGTCCCTTGAAGTCGGGAGAATACAACGGCTAATCGAGTCCTCTAAAGTTTATGCGTCTTTTGGTAGTATAGTGTCAGGCATATTCAACCTCGAACGGTATTCACTTAAAATGTGGATCTCCATGAAATCTGAATCTCATCACGATAAGTTGAGCTTCACTTGTACGAGGGGCATGCTGAAATGATTGAAAGTCCATTTTTTAAAAATAGGTAATTCTTTACATTCTAAAACTGACGATGTGGTGTGAAAGGATATTCAATTAGGAGTATGAACAAAAGTCTAGACCAGATCAGTCGATAACTGACCAGAGGAGAGAGGCCAGTCCGAATCTCACTTTCAAAAACGTAAACAAAAATTCAAGCTCTGCTGCATAGAGCGCGATAACAGATCTCACGACGTTTTCTTTTCTGTCGATTTAAGAAACACAAATCAAATTTATCGAAAAATATTTTTTATGTAAATTAAAGGTCTAATCCCTTTTTGTTTCTGGCGTTTACAAATATGAAAAAGCTTCAGTCTCGTGGGAGATTTTTAATAATAAGGAGAAGAAGAAAAAAATTCATATAATCAGACACCACCTCCCGGTGTTTGGCGTTTTCTTCCTGTGGTCCTTCCGAAATTTTAACCCAATTTATTTTTGAATAGGGCAGTAGATATATGTCAAGATTTCAGTAAATGGATAATCAGAAATCTGAAACTGCAAATTAGAAAAATAGACTTTCAATCATTTCAGCATGCCCGTCGTGGTAATCTTGCTGATGTGCACAACTTCCGAAAGTAAAAAGGAATCATGCAATTACCCCAAGAATGTAATAAAAATAATATTGTGTTAGCTCTTTGATTGATTCCCATTCAAAAATGTAACACGTTAAAAGATTGCCGTGCCAAAATTATCTTCCAACCAACCCTGTCATGTGACAGGAAATTTTTTTGGTATCGTCCAAAACAGGAAAACCCTAAAAGTAAATTGAGGCCGGCCGGAGATGGAAAGCGTGCTGGGGGGCATGCTTTAACATGTAAAAAGCCGAAAACATTTTGGGACTGTTAAATGATTTCAACTTCATGAATCATAATGTAAAACTGATAGTGTTTCGACTTTCCCCATCAAGTGAATACAGAGATAATGAAAAAACAGCAGTGACGTCAAGAGTCATTATAGTTTTGGAACCACCGCTCGATCATCTCATTATTGTAATCCACAGAAACATGAACCGATAAAGAGTTTATCATGAATTCATGGTTGTCTTGCCCGAAAAACAATTTAGAATAAAGAATTTTTTGCCGCCATCCCAATCACTTTTATACATTTGCAGTTCAATCTGCTGGTCACACTCTCATTCAACAATCGAGACTGCCTCCATGGATGGAAGTAATCGTCAAGTCTTGGTCACTGGAGTTCACGCCCATTCTCTGACTTTGGATTACGAAGCAAACGACTTTTACTGGGCAGACCACAGTAAGCTGAATTGGTTATAGAAGCATGAACTAATCTGCAGCTGAATGTCCGTTGGTCATTGTTGTGCACTTAACCGCTTCTCTTGACCTCGTTTATGTCCGTATCTGTCAATGCAACAGACATCAAAGGACTGATGTAATGTCCGGCCGTCATAGTTGGCGGTGACAGTTGCACACTCTCTATCAGAGTAAAGCGAAATATAATCCGCCACAATGTGAACTAATCGAATGAACCGAAACAAAATGTCTGCTAAATAATGGTCTGATCATTTTCTGCAGACACTGGAAATATCGAATGCATTTCGTTGAATGGAGGAGTCAAACGAATTGTCTCCGCTCAAGGAAATACGGGGAAATACTCTTGTGGTATCTCATTGTCGGAAGGACGCGTTTACTGGACGTCCTCCCATCTAACGTAACTACATTATAATATTGCTAGTAGAATCCTGGAATTGTCTTTCCTTAATCCGCGTTCTGTTGCAGTGGCACCGTCAATAGTATCACCAAAAATGGATCGACAACGAAGCAACATTCTCTTCCAGCCGGACGGAGTGGATTCTTATCCGGGATTGTTTTTGTGCCAGAACAGTGCCCAAGATGTACGTTCAATAAAAACCATTCAAAATATTTACCTTAATTCACATTATCGTGATCTTTTCCATTTAGTGAGTAATGCGTGTGCGGTTTCCAACGGAGGATGTCCTTTCATCTGTCTGCCTCTCCCGGGAAATAACAAGAAGTGTGTCTGTCCTGACGGCAATTCGTCCTGCACTTCATAACCTCTTTCGTAATTTCTTCCCCATTTGCTGGAGAAATTTCCGTCGCAGATTTCTTTATCTTTGTTTGGTCATTTTGTCGGTCCTAAATTTAATCGGAATCGAACTGAAATTCTTAGGCATACATTTGATTATATTTCTGAAAGAATCAATTCACTGATTCGTTTTTCAATTTTTCATTGGATAATAAAATAATTGAACTAAACGGGTTAGTTATTAAAGATTTATTTGACAAGTAGGACGAACTACGAAAATTAGTCAATCAATTTCGACCAAAATTGAAAACTGAAGAAATCTACAAACTAAATAATTTTTAGTTTTTCGGTTCGTAAAACAAGAAATTGAACTTTCTGGCTAGTTAATAAAAATTAAATTGAGAAATATAAAAAAAAATGAAATCGGTCTACCCATTTCGAGGAAAACTACAAACTAAATATTTTTCCAGTTCTTTTATTGCTGTAACAAAACTGAGTCAAACGTGTCAGTTACTAAACATTTAACTGGGAAATAAAGCAAACAACTAAAAAGTTAGTCGGTCACTTTTGACCTTAGTTAAAAACTAAATAAAAACTGCTAAATGTTTTATTTTTGTTTGGTCACAGACATTTATTACAGATTTGATTTAATTGAAAAATTAATTAGTGGGTCAATTTCGACTGAAACAGTAAATGAAAAATCTAACTAATTTTCTTTCAGAATTAATTTTTAGCTTTCTGAGAAAGTGATGCCGTTCCATAATTTATAATAGAATAGTAGACACATAAAGAGGACTTCCCCTCACGCTAAACACAGCAAAACATTACAAGAGCAGAGAAGCAGAGAGAACATCGTCGCTTGATTGGTTGATCAGTGGTATTTGGCTTGGCTTTGCAGACGAATGGTGTTGTAGTTGATGCAGTAGAAGATGGCAGACAACCCCACCGCAAACTGTACGTACGGAGCGGCGGTCCCGTAACGCACTGCCACGTTCTTGTGGAACCAACGCTAGTAGCCTACAGCTACTTGCAGGTTACTTGCAAACTTTTGATATGACGTATCGTGAGCCGCAAGACCACACATATTATAAAGTTTTAATTTCTTAAAGCAAAAACCGACCAAAATCTGGTCACCAAACACAAAGAAATAGACTGTACTCATTTGAAAAGTATATTTAAAAATTATGACGGAGATTTGGCAAAGTGGAAACTGAAAACTGGTGACAGATTGAATCAATCGAAGAAAACGACAACAAATCAAGATTTTTGGGCAACGAAATTCGTAATGCGTATATTGAGTTGATTGATCGATAAGCCGGTTTGAAATTTTCACCAGTCAAAGAACGTGTAGTCTTGTTTGTCAAACCATACCAAATCAAAGGTTTGCAAGTAACCTGCAAGCAGCTGTACAAGGAACACAAATTGATATGATGAGAGATAATACCGGAGAGGAAACCTTTTTCTTCTGCTCTTTCAATCGTTCCAAATGTCAAATTAAATAATAAATAATAACCACACCGAAGAAGATGATTTCAGTTAATTTAATGAAATTATAAAAATGTAATTTCAGACTTCAAAGTAAACTAAACGTTTTAAATTAGTTTAATTAAATTAATATAAATAATCATTTTCGTCGCTTGCTTTACACTGCAAAAATGTAAGTACATTTGAGGGTGTACATACTTTCAGAACCTTTATTAGTTGAATTGAACTGAACTAAATAAAATATAATAAGTTTTTCCGTTCTACTTATATTACAAATTAAATTTAATTTAAAAATACGCTTTCGAAAGTTAAATTAATCTAAACTTTTTAAATTAGTTCAATTCAATTAAATTCAATTAAATTAGCGTTTTCGTTACTTTCATATCGCAAAAATATAATTAATAATCTAAAAAAACAGAAAACGTAGAAAACTGGTTTGTAAAAAGAAATGTGAACAAGTTACAAAATTCAACACACGAAAAAACAGTATAAAAATGTGAAACTAAACTACAGAGTTTTTTCAATTCATCGATTTATATTAAATTAAATATAGCTGTGAATATTTAGCTTATAAAAGATTAACACACCTTCAATTTTTTGTATTTGTTTAACAATTCTCGTCATTTTTTTAAGAACCAAGCAATCGATCTGAGAGTTTTTAGACATGTGTACTTTCTAGCGCTGTATTTCCCTTGATTGAATGCGTTGGCATAATTATCCGTCCCAACATAATTACCTATACAAACAATAACTAGATGAGTTTTACATACTGTATGGTTCTGCAGGTGCAAAACAGGTGATTGACCGCATATATGTATACGCATAGTTTTGAAATTTTTCACACAGAGAATTTATTCTATATGGGAGTGCAAGAAAAGCGTGGTCGCTGAATTTCGAAAGCGCAACATCTTTGAATTTGAGTCTCACTATACCGCATTATTACTGCCGCGTGTTTGGTTAGGAAAGAGCGGTCGCTACAGGGATACAAAGGCGAAATTTCTCTCACGTACGACTACTAACAGCATCAACCCAACGCTACAAAGAACTTGTGTTCGGGTTCTCTTCGATCCTTATCGTCTTTAGAAAAGGCGCGAACTTCGCACCGTTTCGGAAGTTTTAAATAGATACAGCCGACAGATATGACCACGGCGGTCGGCGCCGAAAATACCGACACTAAGGAAGAGGCAACAGTTTTCGCAAATCATCACAATGTTCAAAGCGTCATACGGTCGGTACCCGAAGAAGAATTTAATCATCGACACACAATTTTAACAAAGGCTTATGTTTGCATTTTCTGATCTGATGTTCTTCAACATCGCAAAGTTGTTACCCGATCCGTTCCACGGTAATGACCGTTATAACAGAATGTCTTTAGCTCGCGGAATCTCCTTGAGCTTGCTTATTATAACCTCGTGTTTGAAGGATGCTTCTTCCACTGCGGCTAATAGCAACGACGAATCCGACGCTTTTTTGGCTCCTCCGAACGGATTGTTGTTCGAGGGAGATATTTTAGGAAGGGTTCCTCAAAATATATCTGAAATCAATGTATATATGGCGGGTTATTAATATTACTACTAATTGTAGTTAGTAGCAGAGTAACAAATTGAATACATGATGGTTCGTCTTGTAGGTCAAACGTGAAAAAAACGGAGTCATGGATGAAGCTTATCGGTGGCCTGATGGAGTTGTGCCGTATCAGTTTTCGACGGAGTTATGTGAGTTATATTACAAATCAATTTGATTAATTTTAGAAAAATAAATAAATACGCATTTTCTTATTGCTTGATTGAATGATTAGCTGCCAAACAACGCCTCGCAGTTCGACAAGCAATGAACGAGATGGAAAACGGGACCTGCATTAAATTCGTTCAACGGAATACGCAAGACTTTATCCACATCGCACAATTGTTCGGACGAGGGTATGTGAATTTTCAGTGTCTGGACAAAAGGAAATTAAACTAAGAAAAAACAAAAAGCTGACTGAAAGCATCCCTTACATTAGCTGTTCCTCATATGTCGGACGCCAGAATAGAGGCGGTCAGCTACTCAACCTGGAATCTGGTGAGAAAAGGAGCCGTATGACAATTTTGATATATTTCATTACCGGAAGAAACCTTTTGAAACTGAGTATTTGCTGAATAAAGCTCGGGCGATTTGAATCATTCCAACTTGAATCCAACTTCTGGTAGTCCTTAATTCACGCTCTATTTCATTCACTTGCGCATCGATTAAAACATGGGCGATATTGGATGTCGTGAGTGAAGATCGGAGATGGCGTTCTTCGCTCACAAAAAAGGGCGTGACTTGTCGAGAAAGGTGATTGCGGGGTTTTTCCCCAACTTCACGTCGTGAAATAGCGCGAGATTTACGAATGACGTGAACGCACTTCGTCTAATATTCTGCCATTTACAGGTTGTTGGACAAAAGGTACAATTCAGCATGAGTTGATGCATGCCTTAGGTAATTAAGGTGCACGCAGTAGGAAATCCACACCGGTCTCGCTAGGCTTACATATTACATGGTTTTGCTTCGTTCGGTTTTTTTCATGAACACATCAGAGCCGACCGCGATGAATACGTTGAGATTGTTTCAGCCAATATCCAACGAGGTAAATTTCAAGCAATGAAACAGTGAAGATCAATGCCGATTTGATGGGAAAATACGGACACGGTGAATGTTAATAAAATTTGTTGCTTTCGGGGGAGGGCACTTGGACGTGCGGTGGGGGGAGCATTCTGAGGGGCAACCCTCCCTCTTTTTAACTGAAAATTCAAAAAAAATTAAACCCTGCCCCCATTTCAGGTGGGGGAGGGGCAGCACTATTTATTTCTATATTGAGGAATCCCCAACGGAACTATAATTGTAACGATTTTGAATTAATTTTAATACCTGTTGGCTCGATTAGGCGAAGAAGAAAACTTTCACTCATGGGACAACAATACCATCACCGCGTTTGGATTGCCATACGATTTCGAGTCGATCCTACACTACCGCAGCAATATATTTGCAAGGAGACATCCCGTGAGTGGGGATACTGTTGGACCCACCATCAAACTTCGCCCAAAGTACAAAGACAAAACATTTGGATTGCAATTGGGTTTAAGCAGCACTGACAAACGAAAGATAAATCTGATGTATAAATGCCATCGATCACAACTTGAGTCGGGAAATAGTCTCAAAGTCGGTGACGCACTTTGGTCACCAGACAAAAACGTGAAACTCTCAATGGAATCAAACGGCAATATGGTTCTTTACCGGCAATGTGACGGTCGTGCCATTTGGTCCACCAACATGAGCTACGAAGATCAAACGTTTACTCCGACATCTGTCACAATGCAAGCCGACGGGAACCTGGCCATGTACCTGCCACAAACTCTCTTTCTTGTCTGGAGCACTGATACCAGAAAGCCCCAATTTTCGGGAGCTGGCTTGAAGGTTCTTGACGGGGGATACTTTTGCCTTTTCAAAAACAACGAATGTCTGTGGACATCGGGAGGAGTAAATTTGTGTACTTTTGTTCCAACACCGAATTTCCAAGGAGCCAAAGGTGAGGTCACAAAGCTAAATTTACCGAATAACGTTTTGGGGGAAGAAAAGCGAAAGGCAAATTACCGAGTCTTAATAAAACCCGTTTACCGGAAAATAAACAATAAACATTTTGGGACTTGATTGACAATTAATTCAGTCGGGGTTGAGCTAACTATTGAGCCAAAATATGATTTCTTTTAACAAACTCGTTGCCTGATACTGTACTAAGGATAAATGCATTTAGAAACCGCAGTAATATACGTATCTCTTCCTTTTTATAAAATTTAACAAACCAAACTCGCATTCATGAGAAATTCTTTTCCACGTATGTGCCATGGCTCAACTAACATTTCTGTTAAAACTTATCTTCTTTGATAGTATATTAGTAATAATATGTATAGCGCAAGGTAGTGTAACATGTAATATTTAATTCGCCTGATACTGTAGAAACCCTGTTCTTTCACGTATCTGTAATAATCGGTACCCCGATGTTCTCATCCCACAGTTATACTTCAAAACAGTAGAATGCTATTGCGAAATCAATCTTTGACTTCTTCCAACGGAACATGTATTATCACGCTGCAACAAGATGGCGATCTCATCCTCCAGCGTTCTTGCGACAATCGGGAAATGTGGAGTGTAAGACATGGCCTTGGACGTGCTCACAATCTCGGCTACCAAAAACATGCAAGCATGGACAAACTGGAAATGCACGAGGATGGAAATCTTCAACTTCATCTGATGAATGGCGAGAGGAAAGCTCTTCACAGCTTTGTTGCAGGCGGACGGGGTGCGGATTTGAGACTGAGTGATGACTGTCAGTTATGCATCTTTAAAGACGGCGTTTGCCACTGGAGGTCATATTTATTATCTCATATTATTCCTAAATGCTCTGTTCGAAGTGAGCTTGGAGGTGAGTACAACCAGGGTTCTATCCGAAAGAAGGCATGCGGCAGAAAGATTGTTCCTCGCCTGCAGAGTCCATTTTGGCCGCGTGTTTTCAGAGCGACGGACTACAACAGAACCACACAAAACAAGTGGATTTCTCGTTTTCGGGCAGGGTCCCTCCCTTTGGAGTTTGCCCGTGGAAGATCGTGGCGATACAAAACAGCTTACAGACAATTCTGGAGAAAACCATTGCGCCGTTGCAGTGGATTGTTTAAACCATCATCTCTACTGGACAAATCCTCAAACGGGAATTAGACGCTCTCGATATGATGGCTCAGATAATCATCTGGTCGTCACTAAAGGTAAACTACCTCATGACAAATAGCGTCATTAATGGCATTTCGTGAAAACTGATACTCATTATGGCATAGATTTTCATTTCCAGCCGGAATATTTCGCGGATTGGCCGTGGACTTTGTGTCCGGAAATCTGTTTTGGGTTCAAGACAACGCCATTCTTGTAGCAAAGATAAGTCATTTGGAGGCTGGACACAAAACTATCATTTCACATACGGGGTTCAACATAGATTCAGCACTTGCCGTGCATCCTTCCCGCGGGTAAGTTAATGGAGTGATTGACTTTCAACCAAGCAACTACTTTTCAGTTGAACGATAATAAATGCACTAAAACTTTTAACTAATTTTCTATGCGCTTACCAAAAGATCTTGCTCATGGTTTTAGCAGTTGTCATACATTGGTTGGTTTTGTAGTCAAGGATTGCGATTTTTAGTGCGTCAGTAGGTACAATATTCTCCCGACGCAAGGGACAGCCAAGCTTCGCCCCCAAGTCACACACCAGTTAAAATATACGGTGCATGCGCGGATGGAGTTCACATCCTGGGGCATAAAACTGTCCATTGAAATCAGGAGAATACAACGGCTGATCGAATCCTCTAAAGTGTATGCGTTTGTGGATTGTTGTCAAACATACTCAACCTCGACCGTTATTCAATTAAAATCTGGATCTCGACGAAATCTGAATCTCACTTAAATAAACTGACTTCACTTGTAAGTCTTGCTGATTTACACAACATCCCAAAGTAAAAAGCAATCATGCAATGACTCCAAGAATGTCCTGAAATAATATTGTGTTTTTACTTCGATTGATTCTCATTCAAAATGATTTACGTAAAAACGCTTCCGGGCCAAAAATTATCTTCTAACCGATCAATTCATGTGACAGGAAATATTTCGTACCGTCCAAACATTAAAAAATCTAAAAGCGAATAGAGATCGGCCAGATGAGACAAGCTTGTTGGAGAGCGTGACAAAAAATTATCCCCTTCCCTCCGGCGGACGAGGGGATAAGCATTAACACTTAAAAAGCCTAGAAAAATTCGGGGCAGTTAAACAATTTCAACTTCATAAATCACATCATATAACTAACAGTTTTTCAACTTTCCACATCAAGTAAATATTGATCTAATGGAGAAACAGCAGTGCCATTAAGAGATTCATTGTAGTTTTGGAACCACCGCTCAATCATCTCGTTACTGTAATCCACAAAAACAGCAACCGATGAAGAGTTTACCATAAATTTCTTGCTGTCTTGCCCGAAAAACGATTTTCAATAAAAAAAATTTGCCGCCATATTAATCACTTTCAAACATTTGCAGTTCAATTTACTGGTCACACTCCCTCACAACAATTGAGACTGCCTCCATGGATGGAAGTTACCGTAAAGTCTGGGTCACTGGAGTCTGGGCTGCTTCTCTGGCTTTGGATTACGAAGCAAACGATCTCTACTGGGCAGACCACAGTAAGCTGACTTGGTTATAGAAAGATGAACTCATCTATAGTTGAATGTCCGTTGGTGTTTTGTCGTGCACTTTACCGTCTCTTTGATACGTTTATGCCTTTATCTGTTCTTGTAACAGACAACAACCGATTGATGAAATGTCCGGCCGTCAAATTAAAGGCTGACAGTTGCAGATTTTTTGTCAGAGTAAAGCGACATATCAAGTTAATACAATGTGAACAAATCAAATTGATCGAAGCAAAATGTCTGCGAATTTTCGGTCTGACTATTTTCTGCAGATACGGGAAATATCGAACGTATTTCGTTGAATGGAGGCGGCAAGCGAATTGTCTCTGCACAAGGGAATACCGGGAAACACTCGATTGGAATCTCATTGTCAGAAGGACGAGTTTACTGGATGTCCTACTCACCAATGTGACTCAAAACTGCTAACGAATTCTGGAATTGTCTTTTAATCTGTGTTCTATTGCAGTGGCACTGTGAATAGTATCACCAAAAGTGGATTGGCAATGAAGCAACATTCCCTTCCAGCCGGACGAAGTGGTGGCTCATTCGGAATTGTTTTTGTGCCAGAACAATGCCCCAAATGTGCGTTCAATTAAAACCATTCAAACTATTTTTCTCAATTCACACTATCGTGACGTTTACCTTGTAGTGAATAATGCTTGCTCGGTCTCCAACGGAGGATGTCCTTTCATCTGTCTGCCTCTCCCGGGAAATATCAAGATATGTGTCTGTCCTGACGGCAATTCATCCTGCGCTTCATAAAATCATTCGCAGTTTCTTCCGACTTTGTCAGGGAACTTGCGTTGCCCGCTTCATTATCTTTGTTTAGTCGTTTTGTCGATTCTAAACCTTTATCGGCATGGAAATTAAATTTCTGACAAACATTTAGTTATATTTTTGAGAAAATCAACCCATTGATTCTTTTTTCAGTTATTCATTGAATAATGAAATGACTGAACTAAATGGGTTAGTGATCAAAAGTTTATTTGATAAATAAGACAAACACCAAATATTGATGAATCAATCTCGGCCAAAAGATCCACTTATTCGTTCAAAAGAAACTTAAGAATATAGTTTCAGAGGTTAAATTAATCTTAAATTTTGAAACTAATTGAACTAGATTTAAATAAATTAGCTTTTTCGTCATTTATATTGCAAAAATTTTAATTAATTAATCAACAAAAATTAAACACTTAGAAAAATGTGTATGTAAAAATAAATCTAAACAAGTTACTAAATTCACGGGTTTTCTTTTTTTGGTCACTGACAGTCCTTACAGATTTAATTTATTTGAGAAATTAATAAATGGGTCAATTTCGACTGAAACAGTCAATGAAAAACTAAATTAAAATTCTTTCGCAATTAAATTTTTGTGAACTGAGGATGTGATTTCGTTCCGTAATTTTATTCTTTCTTATTCCTGGTCCAAATCGTTTTTCCGGAAGTGATTTCACGTGTCACACCAGTTATGATTACGAAATGAAAAACGATCGCGATCGACCAAGACAAAGTGACAACTGCCTCAAAAAGTTGTTTGCTTCTTTCCAATTGCTCAGAGAGTAGTAGGCGCATAAACAGGACGTCCCCTGACGCTAAACACGGCAAAACATTACAAGAGCAGAGAAGCAGACGGAACATCGTCACTTGATTGGTTGATCAGTGGTATTTGGCTTGGCTATGCAGACGAATACTCTTATAGTTGATGCAGTAGAAGAGGGCAGACAATCCCACTGCAAACTGAACGTACGGAGCGGCGGTCCCGTAACGCACTGCCACGTACTTGTGGAACCAACGCCAGTACCCTGCAAGGAACACAAATTGATATCATCAGAGATAATACCAGAGAGGAAACCTTTTTCTTCTGCACTTTCAATCGTTCCAATTGTCAAATTAAATAATGAATAATAACTACACCGAAGCAGATAATTCGATCTAATTTAACGAAGTTTGAAAATATACTTTCAGCCTTGAAATTAAACTAAACTTTCTTAATTAATTAAATTAAAATTATATAATACATTGCAAAAATGTAAATAAATGAAAGGATATATATATACTTTCAGAATTTAATTTAATTAGTTTTTCCGTTATATTTATATTACAGAAATTAAACTAAATTTAAGAATAAACTTTCAGAGGTTAATTTAACCTAAAATGTGAAAATGAAAAGTAAAATTAAATAGTCGGAGTCATTTGGGGCAAAATTGTGTAATGTTTTAGTTGATGAGAAGGGCAATCGATTTGGAGCGGAGATTTGTCAGGCCAATTGAGACACTCACAAAAACTGCAGGTTCTACAAATTTAGTACTTACAAGTTATTACCGATCAATACTTTTTATACCGTTACTCAATAACACTGAATATAGCATATTATTACTTTTAAAATTA
>LRSR01014309.1:0-10803 GCA_001579985.1 Hypsibius dujardini | reverse complement strand
ACAACAACACTTCCAGTCAAGAAGACAACTAGACACACTATCGATTGTTCCAGTCTGACCTCTGGCAGGAAAGTTCATTTCACAACTCTCCATTAATTAAGTGCGACCCAGTTGCCCCCGAATGACCGCAGTACCTCATGCCACACTTCGCAACAGTAGTCCTGACATATCACGCTCCCGCCATTAAACCACCGTATAAAAACCATAAAATCGACTAGTGTCACTTTTTCCACTTCTCTCTCAGCCATATTCCCCCACATCCTTTAGCCACTCAATTCACAATACGGATGCTAATTTTTGCGCCATTAAGTTCGTCTCAAAATCCAAGGCACTCCTCGCCTTCAGTGCCTTACGTCTTTTGACCGAGAGAGAGGAACAAGCATGTTTACATGTTTCCACGCCATCTCACCCTTTCTCTCTCGACCTGCATCCGCTCTCGCGCCAGCACACCACACACCACACACTTACAAATTACAACCCTAAAAAGAAACCCGAGATCTTTCCACACCATTTCGCTGCACTCTCACTGCGAGGAATGTGGCCTGTTTCGAGTCACCCATCTTTCAGTCGTACATCGAGCCAGCCTGTGCACCGAAATAAATATTTCGGAAAACTTTCCCATTTCAAATTCAATTCTGAGTCGATTGGCATAAGCCAAGTACCTGCCGGAGCTCAGGGGGCGGAGCTAGATTTTTTTTGAAGAAGGACTGAAACTGCAAACGTTTCTTTCGAGGAATTACCCAAAGCACCGCCCCCTAGGTCCCCAAAAATATTTGGCTGATGCTGAACGATTTCTAGTTGAATTTATCATGGGATAATGTTAAGAGGTTTTTGTTTGCAGGCTTGGGGGCGGAGCTATGGCCATTTCTCGAAAGAAACGCTCGCAGTTTCAGTCCTTAAGGAATGCATCTAGCTCCACCCCCTAGGCTCCAAAATGCCTTTGGGTGATGCCAATCGATTCCGAATGAAATTCGGTATGGAACAATGGCAAAAATTTATATTTAAAGTTTTGGCAAGGTCCATTTTGCGTTCCAGGCAACTGGCCCGAATTAGGACTAAAAAATAGGTGGCTGGAATTGGGCCAAAGTGAGTTAAAGATTCGCCCATGTGAAATCCCCTTAACGAAGCTCTTTCCCAACTGTGAGGCTGCGTGGTCTTACACAGTTACAGCTCTTTACTCTTGAAAGAATGTGTCCGGTTAAGCTGTCCTTGGGGATCCTAAGTGGCGTGCTAAGGCACCCACGTAGGGGTGGACTGTATGTAAGTAACCGGACACGTTCATCAGCTGCCGTTTCGTCTACTCTCGATATGTGAAAACAGAGCGAGCGGCTGTTCTCTTTTCTTCACTCATCTTCCTTGATGAGGATTTATTTCACGACAGACACAAGGGAAACGTCTCGAGAGAAAAGAAAAGGTGCTAAGACGTCCTCCAGGTTTCAAGGCGGAGAAATGGATCACTTTCCCGCATCAATATTGACGTTCGTGTCACAGTTGTTCCTTGTTTCGTCTCTTTCAACTGATTGCAGACCTCAAAGACGGCACGAAAATTTCGTCTGTGATCTATTTATTTATGAGAAGGAAAGATTTTGTGTAGGAAAATGGGAAGCTTTGAAGCGCTTTCTCTGTCTGTCTGATTGTGTGTCTGTCTGTGTGTCTGTTGTGTTTGTCTGTGTGTGATTGACAAGAGCAGAAAGATATTATGAGAGAAGGCCTTTTGAGTGAGTGAAAGGAGGGAAGGAAGCCTTTTGTCTGAGGCAGACAACAACGCAAGCCAGCCTGCATGCCACACCGGAAATGGGAATCACAGCCGCGAATAATTAGGAGCTCGGCTTCATTTCCTGTTGATCTACATATTAGCATTCTATTTTGCGTTGCTCTTTCCCGTGCTTGCTGGAAATTAAACCTTCCAAGAAAGGAATCCACAATACAAAAGCTTACTTATTTATCTATTATTTCATTTATGACGCAACACCAATTTGCTACAAAAAATAAATTCGTAAGTCAATATTTAATACCATTTAAAATATTGATAAATTTGCAAAAATTAATGATACAAATTTGCGAAAAATATTTTCCAGAAAGCTTACCGGAATGGACGTATTTGATGGCAAGAAGTAGGACCCCCACGCAGGCCAAGATTTTGCAGAAGGCAAGCCCTAAAGCCATCCTTGACTGGTCAAATGAACGAAGCAGACTGATTCTTTCCCGTTAGATAAAGTGAAGAAATCAAATGCTGCCGTCCTCGAGAGGGCAAAAGCTCCGTTTGACCAGCAGAAATGTTTCCCAAATCGAAAAATCAAAATCAAGGCTGGGAAAGCAATCGGAAAAAGCCCTCGTCCTCCTCCGCTGTTGTTGGGTGGTCGGCGAAAAACGAGATTTCCCCCCACAAGTGGTGAGAGAAAAAGAAAGAAAAGCGCGCCCACACCGCGCAATTATTGCGTAGGAAAATGGGTAAAGGAAAATAAACGCACGCGTGCGAGAAACTCGACCAAACACTTGACACTGCGATCTCGCGCTGTCTCTCCGACTCGTCGCCTGATTTTCCGCGCGCGCAGAATCAACTGAAACGATGGGATTTTCAGTTCACTGCGTGGAGGAGTGGTGGAAGGGATGAAGACGTGTACTTGGGGGGGGGGCGAGACCCTCTCCAAATGGACTGCCTGTCTGTCTGTTAATTTAGCATAGCTCTCTCCCTCTCGGGGAGGGCAGGAAGGAAGTTCACTCTTCCACGGTGTCTGTCTGGAGACTCTGTCTATGTGGTGCTTCAACCCCCCCCCCCAAGCCGAGCGTGAAGAGGACAATGTGGGAGGAGTTTGTGGCCACATTTCTCCCTGGGCTCTACGAATATGTCGTGCACAGACACAGACAGACAGCAAGTGCAGACAAAGAACAGAAACAAGACCGACAAATAATTGGGCAGGCAAACCGTAAGGCTGGCAGGCAGGCAGGCAAGCAGACAGGCCCACAGGCAGATAGGCAGACAGGCTTCTAGGCAGACAAGCAGACAGGCAAACACGCAGACAGGCAAAGAAGCAGACAGGCCAACTGAAAACCAGACAGACAGACCATAAAGATATTGTGGAAGAGTCTGTTAGAGCAGATGTCCATCTCATTTTATGTAGTGGTCAGCTTGAAGAGACAATTATTGTCTTACTCCAGACAGGCCGCCGTATATGGCCGTCCTATTCAACCTGAAATTAGCGCGGAGAACAATGATACAATGCCTCAGCACGATACGATCGATGCTGAAGGGGTAAATTGGCAGATATTTATCGCCATCCTGGGAAGCACGTACCCTCTTTGTTTTGGGATTCTTTATGAGGACATTCTCGCAATGAAATCTGAGGACAGTAGTATAGCGACTGCACCCGTCTGTTGTGTCTGTGTCTGTGTCTGTGTCTGTGTCTGTGTCTGTGTCTGTGTCTGTGTCTGTGTCTGTGTCTGTGTCTGTGTCTGTGTCTGTGTCTGTGTCTGTTTCTGTGTCTGTGTCAGTGTCAGTGTCTGTGGTGTCTGTGTCTGTGTTTGGGTCTGAACTCGAAGTCCGTTATGTCTGTGTCTATGTCTGTATCTGCGTCTGTGTCTGTGTTTGTCTCTCTGCCTGTCTTTGTGTCGCCTGTGTTGTCTGTGTTGTGTCTAGACACTTTGTTAGCAGGGAATACCTCGTTTCCTCCGTTGTTTGAAACAGATCATTCGCAATGGCGCCGGATACATTTGTCCGTCTTCCGTCTGACTGCCTTTCTTACACAGAGTTGCCTGCACACAGGTGACCAACGTACCCCAAGCTAATTATGCGCACCTTCGAGCCCTCCTCCTCCTTGCCCCATGCCATATACCAATCCCCAATAAGCCACCGCAAAAATAATTTTTCCCATTCACAATCTGAAAGGCATGTAGCAATAACATCTGGTGGTCGAGCGATCCAGACAGACAGACACACAATTATCTTCGCTATTGTTACTCTTTTCTTTTCACCTCCACGGATTACCTTTCGACCCTCTCTCTCGGCAGCTCATAACCTCGTTTTCTTCCTTTACTAAGCCATAGACAAATAATAACTAGCTACAGCACAGTCCGAAAGATTACTCTGCCTGTGAAAAAGTTTCCTTTCCTAAGTAAAGCCAATTTATCTCTGGCAAACTTCCTTCCCACTCAGGTAAACGTGCATGACCAGCAACCCACCCTTTTGTCTGTCTGTCTGTCTGTCTGTCTGTCTGTCTGTCTGCGAATGAAAAGCTGGAACGGGAATTTTACATGGGATTTATTAATAATATTAAGGCAAGGCAATAAGCAGCGGGAAAGACGTCGTCCTAGATAAGATTAAAAAGACTCGGTGATTTGGAGTGTCAGCGCACACGCTATCCGTCTGTCTGTGGCCTGTTTTTCCAGGGTGGAGCCTTGCCTGGATGGAGACGAGGAGTTGTGTAAATCTTGGAGAAAGCTCTTTAAATCAATTTACAGTCGAGTTTGACAGAAAAATGTCAGCTGTTGGCCGGCAAAACATTCGTCACTATTTCATGGGCCGGCAGTGCGGGACGGATTATATGAAGCAAGCGCGTCTTGCTTTCCCAAAAATACAAATTGGATTTGAAGGAGATTGATTTTTGTTACTTATCGTAAGTGCAAAATCCATTAAGACAGGACTCGGGAACACGTTACATAAACTGGATAATGTGCCTACGCCATTCGTTCGTGGTTATTCCTAATACATCTACAGACACTGGCGTAGAAAGAAACACAGACAGCGACGCGACACAGACACAGACACAGACACAGACACAGACACAGACACAGACACAGACACAGACATACAAGTAAATAATTTAGTCTCCCACGTCTGCAGTCAACCAGAAAAAAGGCCCAGATGATGACAAGTCACCGGAACTGCCCGGCAAGGCCATTAAATCTGATCTTCAAAGACCGATGCGCCAGCGCGCGCGTTTTCCCTTGTCCTGATCACCATCGGACATGGTGAAAAGGCGTGTCCGGGTGCATTCTTCCTTTGAATCATTAGCCACCGGCCTCGCGCACGAACGTCCTCAACATTATCGCGCCACACCACATTCCGCCGGTCGTCTCATCTTCCGCCAGCTTCCAAACATTCAGCAGTGCGCCGCGTCTACCCAGCGGGGCTTCCGAATTAGCGCGTTTACAACCACCAAACTTCAAGAAAACACCGGCCCATCGGGTCTGTCATTAAAATTACGTCCCGAAACTGTAACGACCCTATAACGACATAGATTGAAACACTACACCCCATTGTGTGGCCCAAATAGATACTTTTTAGGTGTATAGCATTTCTTTCTCATTTGGCCTGTCTGTCTGTCTGTCTATCTATCTATCTGTCTGTCTGTCTGTCTGTCTGTCTGTCTGTCTGTCTATCAGTCTGTATGTCTATCCATTTGCCTGTCTGTCTGTCTGCCTGTCTGCCTTTCGATCTGGTGATCTCTTTGCACGTTAATTTTTGTTTCCTTCTTGCTCTATGTCTGCCCGAATACCTCGAATAGACTTTAAAAATGTGAACTCTTTCTGGATCATCAGGAGGGGGGCATCGCTTGGTCAATGATGCACGAAATATGGGCAGTTATGCATTTTGGTTATGACGGCTCTGCGGGCTCCGCCGTCGCTCTCCAACTGTGTGGCCCTAGCGGGGAATCTGCGGTTATTAACTCCAGTTTCGCTTCCACACACACAACAATGCCATCCATCATTTAAATTTTGAATTGATAAGCTCCCGGATTTTGACCACAAAAACGGATCCATCTCATCCCATACTTACCACAGCTTGAGGGACCACGGACGCACGGCTGATTATGACACGCTGTGTGCCTTCATCATTGAAGAGATCCCATTTTGTAGCGAGAGAGATGAGAGACGCGGGCTCAGTCAAACTTTACAGTCATGACTTTGGTCAATATTGTGGTCAAAGAGTCCGGTTGACTGCCTTATCTGTGGCTATTTGCGTCTAGTCATTTCATTTATAGCCCATTGCTCCATATGTTTCGGTAGTCATATATTTTTATGGTCGGTTTTTCATCTGCTTCGCAAAATGTTTCGCAGACACAGACACAGACACAGACACAGTCACAGACACAGACACAGAAACAGACACAGAAACAGACACAGACACAGACACAGACACAGACACAGACACAGACACAGACACAGACACAGACACGGACTTATGCATGGTAAAATAGACCGACGCAAACAGATACCCCTGTTCAATAAATTTTGAAGCATTGTGTTTTGTTGTTCGTGGTGGTCTGCCGCCTCCAGCCGGAGGCTTCTCTCACGAAAGGCTCAACTCGTCATGAAAGATTTTCTCATAATCCCCGACAATGTTGAGGAAGAACGAATACAACGCACGCATCGCCGGTCACTGCCACGCAGTACACGTTGCGGTCACCACATAATCTCCCATAACCTCCCCATGTATGTCCGTCTCATTATGGGCATCGTGCCTGCGAATTCAAATATTAAAGCCCCTTCTGACCTGGTAAACCTCCTTCGATAAATGCGGTATTCCCCTTTATCAACTCCGTGTTTACCTGCCGGGAATAATCACGTCTGCGTCCCTTATTAAAAAAGGGATTAGCTTGTCCCTTCCGCCTGATTTAGTTCCCCGTGAGCATGTACTTTTACAACGGATGTTTGCATCATGCGCCGCAGGTCACAATCGGTGAACGGTAAAGTCGGATTAGGGTCGACTTTATTTTCTACTTGTTTACTACTGTTCCTCGGGCTGTGGGACTGGGTTGAAAACTTTCACACTAGGGATGAGATGGATAGCAGATATGTCTGTGTCTGTGTGAGTCTGTGTCTGTGTCTGTGTCTGTGTCTGTGTCTGTGTCTGTGTCTGTGTCTGTGTCTGTGTCTGTGTCTGTGTCTCTGTCTCTGTCTCTGTCTCTGTCTCTGTCTCTCTCTCTCTCTCTGTCTCTGTCTCTGTCTCTCTCTCTGTCTCTCTCTCTGTCTCTGTCTCTGTCTCTGTCTCTGTCTCTGTCTCTGTCTCTGTCTCTGTCTCTGTCTCTGTCTGTCTCTGTGTTTGTGTCTCTGTTTGTGTCTCTGTCTCTGTGTCTGTGTCTCTGTTTGTGTCTTTGTCTCTGTCTCTGTTTGTGTCTCTGTCTCTGTGTCTGTGTCTCTGTTTGTGTCTTCGTCTCTGTCTCTGTTCGTCACTGTTTCTGCTACCTCCGCAGACCTCATTGTCTAGCTACATAGCAGATGTGTTACGTCTGGCTGAGGTCTCTCGGGGGTGATGTTTCAGGTGTTGCGCGCAGGCATAACAACGAACAAGAACGACGATTATGAGCTTTGTGCCTTCAAGCACTCTTGAGATTGACCTCGTGTCTGATCCATCATGACATCACCCTGGAGGCAGACACACTCAAAACGGACAGTGGCTAGCTGGCGCTCAACAGGGCTTTAGGCTGAGCTCTAGATTGTCTGCCTGCTGGATATTATTATCGTACCTCGTATTGCACAACATTACGAAAATCTAAACAGATTCCCTTCACCCCAGTAACGTCCGACAATATCTTCTCTCATAAATCATGGAGGACAATTACTGCCTGTCACATTGTGGTGATGAAAAGCACAAAGTAGTAATATTTTCCAGTCGCAAAATACGTTCTTCGCTGGTGGTCTAAATTACGGGACATTGCCACAACTTGGAAAGTAGACACAGCCGCTCCACAGTCTCAGTCACAACCGACACAGACACAGACACAGACACAGACACAGACACAGGCATAGGCAACGACACAGACATAGAACACGGTAGCGTTTCGGCCATTTCAGACAGTGCTATAATTACCGATAACAAAGAACCGCCACCGGGAACATGAGATTCACGTGAACAATACCCATTGAAATACTAGCCCTAAAACCCGGCTCATTATAATGATGGCCATTACTATGCGGCGTCCTTAATTGATACTCTTTGCATAGCGTCAACCGCAGCGGAATAAATCGGTCCGTCGCATACTCAAAGCCGAGCTTTAGACCAGCTGAGGCCATAAATCAATTAAACTGAACGAGGACGATCGATTTTTTGGGTGGCTCCTCGCCCACCGATTTCGTTAATAAACCAGATGTTCAGTTACAATCCAGCTTTAATTTTTTTTCCCAAACAATTGTATTTGTTTAGCGTGTGTGTGTCCTATTTCTGTAACTATCTTGGATGCAAGTCCTGGAAGAGGTGCCTTCACTGTCCTCGCAAAGGGAGGATTGATACGACAGACAGAAACAGACAAAAACACAGACACAGATACAGACACAGACACAGACACAGACACAGACACTGACACAGACACACACACACACACACACACACACACACAGACACAGACACAGACACAGACACAGACACAGACACAGACACAGACACAGAAACAGACACAGACGGAAACTACTCGCAGCATACAAGCGAAATCGTTTTATCGATTCCTTCATGGCTGTTTGTTTTAAGTGGTTAACCCGCTTTATTTGTTTCCGGTGCGCCTTGTTTCAAAGCCCGGAAGATGTTTTTCCGCCCACTTCCCCACGTCAATCGGATAGCTCGTGAAAAACGGTTACAGTTACCCAAAATTCCATACAGTCCACCATTATCTCAACTCGTCCCTTTAAAGAGTGCCCAGGACGTCGGCAGAAGTCGGTCACGAAGCAATTTGTACATTGTGTGGTGGGATGATGACTTTCTCTTGCCGCTCGCTTGTTTTTGTTATCTTTCCCTGGAATAACACTCTTGAGAAAGCGGGAGAGGAGAAGAGAGTGGGCGAAGATAACTGCGGCTTCTCTCCGTTGAAGCGAGAGCAACGGACTTGATGAAGAGGCTCTAATCGAAAGTCAACCTAATGACCGTAAGCAATTATCGAACATTTCCTCCGTTTCAGGCAAGAGGCCTTCGAGGGGCGCAATTCGCGGCTCTGAAACCTTTCCTTCGTTCCAAGTGAACGCCGAATACGAACACGTGAGCATTTGCCTGTTAGTGCGGCCGGAAAGATTTTGAAGTGCAAAAAAAGCTGAACAGCTCCTCGAATGCGATTTTCGGTCATTTTCATAAAACTTTCAGGACGAGTCACATGAATGGACAGGTCGTTTTCCCTACTGGCATTGCGTGGTTACAGGAGAAGCCAATCAATCAACCCACGGGCTCAGTGGATTGATTGCTTGATTGATGCAATTGATTGATGCATTGGTGTTTTCAGCTTCTTTGAAACTGTGCCTTCCCATCAGGTGCTGTAAACACAATATTTTAAAAAGAATGACTGATAAAATGGCTGCTTTCAGTGAAACTAAAAAATGTGTAGGGGCGGAGCCAAATCGTTCCAAAATAACTCGCTGTTCTACTTGTTACTGAAGCTGCTTTTCATTTTTCCACATTCATGAATTGCGGATGGAAGAACAAGTATTATTGAATATTCGTGGTGGACCCTGTACGTCGAGTACAGTATAAAATTCAAAGTGCCAGGATGACGGAATTCTGAAACGAATTTGTTCTTTTTGTCGCGCACACACTTTGCAGACAGTTTCTGTTTTCGTTTTAATTAAAAGGACAGTTCATTGGGTTAATATTATGTGCAAACGGAAAGACATGTGTGGGTAAAAGCTTTAAAAGGCGACAAGAGATCCCGGTCCGTCCGCTTCGGTTCCTGGGCGGAGCCACTGTCGCGGTGGTGCGCGCTCACGTTGGAAGTTCTGTTGAATTAAATGCAAATTGTTAAATTGTTAAATTGTTAAATTGTTAAATTGTTAAAAAATTGTTCTAAAATAAATGAAGAATATTTGCGTTTGCTCATTCACAGAAAAGGGCAACACCCAAAACGTCCGTGAAGCTTACTCATAATTAGGAGGGCGAGTAGTCCAAAAAGATACTGCCGTCAAGGAAAGTGAAAGGGTGAATATTATTACGCAAAGGAATAAAGCCAAAAAAAGTGGTAAAAAATGTACGAAACTTACCGGCAAAATTTGACTCAGGTCGTCTGCAATAATTAAATTTACCAATGCGTATTAACACAATCTGTGTTCGACAAAATTCGTGAAATTAATCGGCTCTCTAAAAACAATCATTCGAGACGTACCGTTTCCATAATTTTGTTTCGCCAGCAAGTAAGCGGCCTTTTAAAAGAAAATTATTAACGCACTGAACACTTTGTGGAAAACAAAAGCTGGAACAAAATATGGTACAACGGTTGAAGGGGAATGATGCCTGACAAGTGGCAACAACAGTTGTTTGGTTCAGTTTTTTATTTTTGAAAATGTTATCCCAAAAAGCGCAAATCTCAAAATTGTGCCCCGTTAACGGACTTCAACGTTAACGGGCTTCAACGTTGAAGCTCTTTTATGCCGTTTAATGCAGTGAAAACAATGTGCTGCAAATTCCAGAAACGCAAATGCCGATTTCAATGCCCCAACCAGGATGACTCAAAAAAGGGGAAAAATGTGGAGAGATTAAACTTTTGGGGGACGACATCATCTTTCAGCAAATGTCACTTTTTATCAACTAATTCAATCGCGAATGTTCGCTTGTTTGTGTAAGTAATAAAGAGCGCGTGCAAATCATTTGTTCGGTTATGCATTTTTCATTTGACAAGTCTGCGAATTCCATGCCATATTGTTTTTTCGATTGATCAGAAAATACAACTGCCTCAAAATTCGCTTGCACATTCGTTTCAGATATAGCCCCCGACACGTGCTACAGGATGGCCATTTCAGATTTCGCTGGTAACAAGTGCGCTCAGAAAATGACGGGAAGTTTCTAACAGTGATCCAGAAAATCCAAAAAACTTCGCCATACTGGCCCCTCCC
>LRSR01014307.1:0-25516 GCA_001579985.1 Hypsibius dujardini | reverse complement strand
TTTGAAATCGATTGACATCAACAGAATCGTTTTTAGATGCCAGAGGGCGGAGTTATGGGCTAGGTTCTATCCAGGCTTCAGAGTGACGTTGCAGAAATGATCCATAGTTCCGCCCCCTGTCATCCAAAAAAAGATTCTGCTAATGTCAATCGATTTCAAATCGAATTTGGAGTGGAAGAGTGTTAAAAATCTTTGAATCGAACGTTTTCAAAAAACGACGTTTGTGTGGGTTAGAGTGGTAAAAAAATTAAATTGAATTTTGCTAGAGTATAAATCAAACAATCAACGGTTGAATTGAATGGGAAACCCGCGGAGCCATCGGGGAACTTCCGAATTTTCTCCCGCTCAAACCAGAGCTCGTTTGCAGATGAAATTTTTTGCTAAAATCTATTAATTTAGTTCACTATTTGAAACAAAAAATTCAGACAGATCGGAGTGTCAACTACCGTTCGCTTCCCTTGTCAGTTGGGACGATTTTCAAATGGGGATTATAGAACTATGATTACATAATTATAATTATGATGATTTTCAAATGTATTTCATCGGTCAGACTTGGAAACCATTTACTTTTTGGCAGAATTTTTATTCTGGAGAAATGTTGGGAGGTTTCATTTTCTCTGATTTTGAGTGTAAAAGCTTCAATTTTGAGAAACAGGTAAATTTAAATTATTTTGACATTTTCCCTCTCAAAATTTAATTTAAAATCGATTGGCTTAACAAAATATGATTTAGAGAGCAGGGGGAGGAGCTACGCGTTACTCTCGAGCCCGATCGGAAACTTACGTATGGTATTCCAACAGTGACGCATAGCTCCGCCCCCTGACGTCCAAAAAAGATTCTAATAGTGCCAAACAATTTTAAATTGAATTCTAAGAGAAAAAATGTCACAATTCTAGACATTAAATTATTTTCTAAACTGAAGTTTTTACAGTCAAAATCATTGAAATGGAATCATTCACTGTTTTCCCAACTTTGAAATCTGCCAAAAAAACCAGTTTCGGAGCTTGACTAGGGAAATAAATTTTTATAATCATCGTAATTATAGCTCCATTAGAAACACAAAAAGAGGAGTCATTCTGAGTTCACCCACTGAAAATCGTCCTAAGTCAGTATCGGCCTAGGCCCAATCATTTCGTAAATAAATGTGTGCTATCCAACAACCGAATTGCTTACTCAGTCGTGTCTCGTGTTCTTCGAAACACGTACTATCCTTCCGGGCATAATTTGATAACAAAACTATCAATCTCTTACCCATCTTACGGAGCTACCCTAACGGCAATGCCAAACTTCGTGTACATGACACAAATCCGCGAACAGCGGACTCTACGAAATTGATGTGCTTATTTTGCTTCTTTTTTAGCAGCAAACGTTTTACCGCGACTGTCAATGAGTGCAACATTACATATAGATAGATGTATTTACAATACTTATGCGCGGAAAACAATATTGATTTAATTAGTCTACACTTGAAAACTTAGCAATTTTCCCTTTGTTTCAGAATGATGCCGAGCAGGCATCATGCTCCGGTAATTCTGGCGGGAATCCAGTACCGTTCCGACACGGGTGTCAGATGGTTCAACTTCACAGTGAACGAATCCTCGTCGTCAGCGTTCGGATTGGATTCCTGCAACCGTACCGTCTCGGAAATGGGAAATGAAGGCGCGGAAATTAACCTCCCAGCTCGATGGGTGGAGATCATCTGCTATCCCATTATTTTGGCAATGTGCACGACGGGAAACGTGTTGGTGCTGATGGTGCTCCAACCGAGCCGTCCCAGAACGACCGCTGATGTCTACATGATGGCCCTGGCTATCACAGACACCCTTGTCATGTACATCTTTGAAGTACAAATAAGTAAAACTAATTTATGATCCTATTAATAATATAATAATATAAGAATAATAAGAATATTAAGAATAACAAGAACATTATCAATAATGATAATGACAATATTAATGATATAATAATAAAATTATAATAATTATTGATTCGTATTAAATTTATTTGTTATTTGAGAAATATAAATTCATAGTAGCGATAGTCTCAACAATATTATAATACGTAAAAGAATAATAGTAATTAATTATATTTAAGTAAAATAACGTTTGAAAAATATTAACTCTTGAAATAAATAGTCTAAACAATATTATAATAAATAATTAGTAGTCATAATAATAATACTAAACAACTAAAATTGTTGTGTTATTATGCATTATATTATTGTTTATGATTACGTATTTTATTATTGCATTACTGTGATATGCGATGTAGGTGGCTCAGGATGCCGATGTGGATTGTGCTAGTTTCCCCGGATCTGCCGGACATTGACCTCTCTTTTGCAACTCATACAACTATATACGCCGGGGTTTACATTTGGCTATCACTGGCCTTGTATACGTTGTCCGACGGGTACGTGTACCTTATGCCTAGACATGTTGTAACTATAGAACAGATTTGTCACTGGCAATGTCCGAATTGCTGCGGGTACGTGTGAGAAACTGAAGCATTTATAGGATCATCTTGACATTTACAATTGAACGAATCCTGCTGACCATGAACCCACTTTCCTCCGCGGGACACATCTCACCGAAAACCGCCGTTAAAATACTCCTCGCCATATTCGCATTTGGTCTGCTTGCATTCACAGCTGCAGGGGTGGACTATTTCTCTCGACTGGCCGCCGGATATGACCTCACGGGATGGGACCATGCGAGGCCACAATGGATGGCAAAATGGATGACCATTCAAACGGACATTGTGGTAGGATTTTTTACTCAAGCGATATATATGATCTACGCAAATGGCCTACAAGAAAAGTACAAAGGAAAAAACAACAGCGAACAAACGAAAATGGGAAAACTAGGAAAACCCAACCTAACGAAAAGTGAAAACACTGAAAAACTAAGATTTTCAAAAGAAGAAAAATTATAAAAATTAAAAAATTAAATGTGAAAAAGCGGAAAAACTAAAACTTCAGAATGTTTTAAAAAATATGCTTTGCCTCGATAAGCTGATTAGTTTTTTTATTATTATCGTGAAATGGAGTTGCCACATCAGTCAAATTATTTTTAATTGTTTGGCTGCTTAATTAAATTTTGTTTTCTGAGATTGAATTTTCTTAGTTTTCCGTTTTCGTTTTTTCGTAGTCCACTAAACTACGAAACAGAAACGAAAAAAATGGTGTAATTGGCCGCGCAAATACGGTAGTTTGACTCGCTGACGTTACTTCTGGAAATCTCTATCTTATTTAGATTGCACTCGTCTTTGTGGCATTTCTTGCCACACCCACGGCGAATTTAATCCTCACTGCTTGCCTTGTAAAAGGACGTCTGAAGCGTTCACGGGACTTGGGAGGACACGCTAGTGGAGAACGAACATTGCGAAGCGGCACACGAATTGCCTTCTCCTGTGCTTGCCTCTTCACCATCTTTCAATCGCCCGGCATCATATTTTTGGGTACGCCAACAACCTTTGACACATTTTCAAACTGCGAAATAGGGATTGCAGAAATAAGCTAAATTAACTTAAAAATCAAACTATTACGTTAGGTGACTAATTTTTTAGTTTTAGTTTTACTAGTTTCTAAAAACAATACTAAAATATCATTCAGCCACTAGCTTTCGAGTTTTTGTTTATTACAGTTTTTAAAAAAACAGAACGATCACGTTTACGATTATAGTGCCTAATTTTGTAGTTTAAGACTGCGTAATTTCTAAAAAAAACCGAACTCTCACGTTCAGTGACTAATTTTGTAGTTTTAGTTTTACTAGTTTCTATGAAAACTAAACTATCACGATTAGTGACTCATCGTGAAGTTTAAGATTTATTAGTTTCTAAAACAACTGAAATAAAATATTTAGTGACGAAAGATTTCCGTGGAAAATTGACATTCCCCAACTAATAAGTTTGACTAAAACTAAATGAACACTTTTATTTACTGAAAAAAAAACTAATAAATCCTAATGTTTTACAAATCAGTCAACTAAAGTTTAATTGACTAAAAACCCATTCAGTTGACTATTTGTTTTACCGTTTTATCGCAACATGAAATACTATAAATTACATTTTGTTGTGTTCGCGATGTGTAGGTTTAACGATCGCGGATAAGGCGCCGTTTTGTTCGGTGCATTTCACAGCCGATGCCCGTTTTACACTGGCCCAGTTGGTGTGGCTTTTTGCCTCGCTGTACTACTCCCTCAATTTCTACATGTACTGTATGGTCAGCCAACGGTTTCGCAAGCAACTGTGCGCCCGTTGTTCCGTCTTTTCCAAACTGTTCTCCGGTCTGACGGAAAGCCGAATTAACAGTATATCCATGCAAGTGAAGAAGGCCTCGACGGATGCCTTGATTGCGGGATGCGACCTTTTGCTTAACGGGAGAAAACACTCGCACCAAGAACACTGATCAACATATAGTCGAGAGTCGAGACAGTCTTAATCATGAGAAAACGAATGGGCGGAATTATTGACGCGATGTACCGTATCCATGAGGTACGGATAGCCATATGTCGACGTTCTCTGCGGTGTAGCGGCAGGAGGATACTTGCAGGAACAAGATTTGATGGAGTATTTTCAGTCTGACCGACCGACTGACTGTCCCTAAGAACAGACAGAGACAAAAAAGGTCTTAAAAACATTACATTTTTTTCGACGCGTTTGGGCGTTGGCATAAAGCGAGAATTAATGCAGCGTTTGTATTTGTTTTGACACCCGCTCGTGTTTTTCCCCGAGGGTCCCCAACATTTATAGTTTTTCTAAGTCCGTAAAACACGAGTTTGATTTGATTTTTTCACGCATATGTACTCAACACTGGGAGTATTTGATGTGCAAAAACGCTCGAAATTTTCGGTTAATACAGAGCTGTAAAGCAACCTGCTGGTCATTGTACAGATATTCTGTTCTACTCTTATGCGCAGCGCAAATCTCGCAGGACCCAGGAAAAATTACTGCCACCATGTAGGATGGCAATGATATACGGCCAACAAAACTGTCCATAATATTCAAAGTGTTATGAATTGTGTGTCAGGAAATGGTTTGACAAAATGAGTTGAAAGTTGGTCTGAAACGTTTTGCTCGTTCAGGGTTGCACGCTGCGCAGGGCACTACGTCCCAGATTATCAACGTAGTCATACAACGCCACCTGCAGGGTGTTGGAAAAAAATTGGCTTTACCTTCCACCGTGCGTCCTTGAGATCTCAATGTTCGATAGCGCGCTCGAACCACCGTTTATTGATTAAAATTAAAATGGGTACACTAGCGTGCCAGGCCAGGTAAAGAGGATGCTGCACATTATCCCCTCTAAATCGATGGAAAACGATACAAAGAACCGCATACTGCTTGCCATGTGTCGAATGGAATTAACGGTGAGGGGAACTGGCAAATGTTTAAAGCTTTAAACAATATTTCATCTCCATTTCACGCCGCCATAAACCAGCTTGTCTCAGTTGGAAGCTTCTTCGTCGTTCCGACTTTTTGACTACAGTGTGACGCAAACATATCCCCACACTTAAAGCTTATCTGAGTGAATCTTTGATATGGCGAGTTCTGCGCCCGCATTTCCCGCTCCAGCTCCAAGTACCGTGCCCATTTCCACCCTGGCGCAAGACGACTCGGACGGGGACCTCAATCTGGACGAAGTTTCGCAGGACTCGGAACGGCGACCCAGCCACCAGTTTGTTAATGTTGTTCCCGCGGGGATTGCCAATGATGAAGAACTGGAAACGCTCTCGATTCACGAACGACTAGTCGACGAGGCCCATGCAAGGTCACCCGACACGGCTCGAGTTCCCGTGGAGCAACCACATCCTGTGTCGCTGGAACCAGAAGTTGACTTGTATGTCATAAAAAATCCCCAAATCGCAAAAATTGGTCCGACTTATTAAGCAGAGACATCCTCTATTCAAATTTGAAATAAACGCATACAACAGTAAATAAATTAGCTATAAGTAATGTGTGATAACGCTAGTTAACTAAACGGATAACATGTTTTCAAAGACAACCAACTTTCCATGCCGCCCAAATTTTATTATCTGTGTGTTTTTCATTTAGTCTCCAGACAGAGCATGGAAGAATTCTACAAGAACGTCTGTCTACTCTGGTGGCTGCATTTCGCGATCGATCACAGAAAGCCAAGCAGATTATCATGCAGCCACCGCCACCTGAAAAACCCAAGGCCGACGTAGCCCCGCCACCACCGCCACCCAAATCTGAGGACTCTGCTGTTAAGGTGCCTCTTCCAAAAGACGACAAAAAAGTGGAAGAGAAGGCTGCTCCTTCGAAAGAAAAAAAGAAGGCTGCTGCACCACCTCCGCCGAAGCCCATCGTGGAGGCACCACCTCCGCCCGTTACAATCCCTATCTGGAAAACATATTTTATAACGGTAGGCATACAAAGTAGAGTGACTTTTGTATTAGCACAGACAGGAAAGACAAAGCCAACTCTTAGAGTCTAACTCGGGATAGACACAACGACAGGCACTGGCAACGGCATAGATAAAGAGTAGAAGCAGCTACAAACGAGAACATAGAAATAGACACAAGTGCGGACACAGAAAGAAACACAGACACAGACACAGACACAGACACAGACACAGACACAGACAGCACAGACACAGACACAGACACAGACACAGACACAGACACAACACAGACACAGACACAGACACAGACACAGAGAAGCCACAGTGGCGTGAAGGTTGATTTTTCTGCATCATGTCTAGATACCCGAATGGTTCTTCAAAATACCTCGTCCTGCTTCCTTCGATCCGCACTCCCGCATCTACCTTGGTTGGCTCTTCCTCGTTAGTGTGTGCTTCATCTACAACGCCATCGTCATCCCGTATCGAGCTGCCTTCACCGAGCTGCAGATCGATAAATTAGACGATAATAATCCATACTACTATATGTGGCTGATCTGCGACTACTTCTGCGATGTCGTTTACATCCTTGACTTGATTATCTGGAAACCGTCCATTCGCACGTACGTTAACGGGATCGAACAATTGGACAAGAAAGAAATCGTTCGCAAGTACGTCTTGGGGGATGAATTCAAATTAGACACACTGTCGTTGTTGCCGCTGGACTTCTTCTACTTTGTGGAGGGAGTAGGAATTAACCCTCTCTTTCGTTTACCGCGCCTACTCAAAATCCTGACCTATTGGGAATTTTTGGATCGCGTTGATCAGGTTTCACCCAATCCTTACAATTACTACTTCCGGGTGCTGCGGTCCTTCTCCTACATGATGTATCTGATCCATGTCAATGCTTGTTTTTACTACTACTTCTCCTACACAACAGGCTTCGACGTCAAAGACAGTTTTGTCTACAATAATGCTCAGCCGGAATGTCAGAGCAATAGTACTGATCCAGCGGCGGTAAAAGCCAGGGCGAAGTGCACGTTTCCGGGACAGTACAACGACTATATCTTTTGTTTCTTCTTCTCTGTATCGATGGTGACAATCATCGGTAACTTTACATTCCCCGGGTTGGTGTGGGAGATGTTGTACAGTACGGTGCTGTGGTTCGTGGGGGTCTTCATTTTCGCCACCATCGTCGGTCAGATTCGTGATGTGCTGAAGGCAATGACGCGACATGAAGACGACTTCTATGAAGTTATGGTATGTAAGCAAAGACATGTGCACAACTACAACCAAATGCAGACAAATTCAAATACAGACACAGACACAGACACAGACACAGACACAGACACAGACACAGTTACAGACACAGACACAGACACAGACACAGACACAGTTACAGACACAGACACAGACACTTTATCGGTCAGTGATCTCATAGTCAGACCGAGACGAGCTTCTTTTAGCTCATCACATTATATATTGGCATGATTTATAGGATGCCATCGTGGAGCATATGCATACTCTTAAAATCCCAAAAGAACTACAAGACCGAGTTCGCGCATGGCTGCTGTTTAACTGGGAACAACAGAAAACCATCGACGAACGCCAACTGCTGGAAGGTCTTCCCACGAAACTCCGCAGTGACCTGGCTATGGAGGTCCATTTCGGTGTCATCCACAAGGTGGCGCTCTTCAAAGAAATCGACAAAAAAGTCATCGAAGAACTGCTGCTTCGACTACGTCCCACTGTTTATCTTCCACAAGACTACATCTGCAAACGCGGTGAAATCGGCAAGGAAATGTACATCGTCAAGGAAGGCATGCTGGAAGTGGTCCTTCCAGATGGTCGAGTCGCCGTCACTCTCGGTCCGGGCAGTGTCTTCGGAGAGATTAGTCTGCTGGCGTTAGCGGGCGGAAACCGACGGACTGCCGATGTTCGTTCAAAAGGTTTCACGAATCTGTACACCTTGTCCAAAGCGGATCTGAACGACGTCATGAAAGATTATCCCGAAACGTTCGTTCAGTTGAAAGAAACTGCCCACGAGCTGATGAACAAGGGCAAACCGTCTCAGGAGAAACCACCGACTCCACCACCAATCGAGGTGCCGTGTCCTGATGTTTACAGGTGTACCTTCCTGCTGTTCTTAGTGACGGCAGGAGAATAGCTAAAATATTTTAACTAATAGAAAATGATGTTATTCTATTAAGAATACTATAAAGAAAAGTGCAGTTTGTTAGAATTTTAAATTTCAATTTAAGTTCATTGTTTAATTCCTCAACAAGTCAAATTTTTATTATGACTATAAAAGAAGGTATACTCTGTTAGAAACCAAAAATTATATTTTGAGCTTTAAGATATTATTTATTTCAGCTTACTTAATTTCATTTTATTTTATTTTTTATCTTCAATTTCAATTTTAATTTACGCTTAAGATGATTATATATATGTATATGTGTATATTTTACTCAATCATTTGCTCAACAGGTCATCCAGACACGCCCACCCACACCGGAAATGGTCCGTCTGGCTCTCAACATGCTGAAGGCCGACTCCTCAATCCGCCAACGGATGTCCAAGTCTGCCGTCGAGCTGACCTCCTACAACGAACCGGAACCGGAAGCCTCTGAGGAGGAAGACATTGAAATTGCCCTGGCGACTGATACGTTGGCTGGCGGGACCGACACGGACAACCGTGTGCAGACGCCAGAACCCTTCCCCGACGTGTCTGCCGAGATGATTCTCCAACAGCTGACCGGAGAGACTGCACTAACGCCACTGCAGAAACCGTCCTCGGACAGCGACGCACCTGGGCGGAAGTCCACCGCTCGACGGACCCGCAGTCGAGCGAACGAGCCGGAAAACGCATCCTCCTCCGACTCAGACAAGGGTTCACGGCGGGGTTCCAGCGCGGCGGCCCGTTCGCGGAAGAAACGAACCGTCAGACCACCGAGTCAGTCCGGAGCGAAGACCCCATCGGCTTTCCCGGACTCTGGGGTTCTTGGTTTGGGCCTGGTACGTCGACTGTCGAAGGAGAAGGACCTGTCGCAGAGCCTGATGCCGGACCCGCAGCAGGGGCTGCAGCAGCGGAGTACCCGAAGCCCGAAGCCATTAGGCAGTTTGACGAGCTTGAAGCGCCGGTTTGTCGGCGCTCCGAAGGTCCACCCAATCGGAACGGACGTGGAGCTGGTACAGTCCCCGGAGGACGGCGGTTCGGGGAGTAAGCCGAGTGTGTTTGCTTTCGAAACCGGCGGCGGTGCTGGGAGCACCTCAGCAAGGTCGCCCAAACCGCAGCAAAAGCAGATGGAGGCGCAAAAGATCTCTACGGCGTCCTTTTCGGACTACGAGTTTGGGACTAATTTGTCGGATAATTTTGCCGGAGTCACCTTTTCCAGTGGCACTGAGACCCCATAATCAGACATATTGTTTCGGTCTACAAGCTTATATCCAATTTTGTTTCGAAATAGTTGTAGGAGTATCGTGCTTGCACTGCGAGGGTGTTTTCCGCCTCCTAACCATTTGCTTTCCGCTTGAGAATGTATTGCACTCTACCGCACATTAAGGCAGTAATATTACTACAGGAGTTTGAGTAAGGCGATTTCTTTTCCGGTTTGCCGTCCTAATCCTGACTGCGATAGCAATGCAAATAACAGTACAGTGGGATCCGGGCGATATACACTGAAACAAACTTTTCTAGACACTTTCACATTCAATATTAACTTGAGCGTCGACCGGCATGAGCGAAATAGTTTCCAAAGGTCAGTGGGAGGAGCTATGCGTACTAAAGATCCACAGCTCCGCTTCCTCACCTAGAATTTTTTTAAATAAATATAAACAAATATATATAATGCTTAAATAAATTTAGAAATAAATCTAAATAGGTTTTATGTAAATAATAATTGATGTAGGTAAATAAAAATGCTATGAAATATTTTGCTAATGGCAATCGATTCGAAATAAATTTAGATGTGACAGTGTCAAGAAAATTACATGTACGATGTTACATATGATCCACAGATACGCTTCGTCACTTAGAAAAAGAAATTTTAAATAAATTCATGCTTACATATATATACTTTTTAAATTAAAATATATTAAAATATTTCGCTCGTGCCAATCAATTCGAAATTAATTTTGGACGTCCCAGTATCTAGAAAACTACATATACTGTACACATTCCCCACGCATGATGATGATGTGTTCAGGGTTCAGGGTTCCTCGCGCATTGCCAGGTCGAACCAGTCGCCGTGCGGGGTAATTGCGTGTTGTTGTCTGAAGCTTAGGTACTTAGATGAGTAAGATGGGAACAGTTTGTGAAAACAGTTTGTGTACAGAACGGTATATACTAGTATGTACTGTAACCGTATCGTACGTAGAATCGTGCCCAATGCGCCGTGCAACGGCTCAGTCCAGTCCACAGATGATTAGCGGTTCTTCTGTAGCATATAACATTTTTCATCTCTTTTTTTCCGGCTCCACTCCACGATCCCATCCCATTCAAAGGGTACCACATCTTTTCCCCCGATAGCAATATCGGTATGGCATCCTAAGACGACAAGAACAAAGGGCAGCGGAAAGATACCCCAGACGACCCCGCCGTGTTTGTGCCGGAATCATCAGTATTCGTCGAGGAACCCCGTGGCCAGGACGGGGAGGACGGTTGTGAACCGTTCGGCGGAAAGGGCGGGAAAAGCGGCCGATCGTCGGTTCCACAAGTGACGTCACAGGCGGCAGTTCGGCTCGCGTTGCACACGGAGGGAAAGGTGGAGATGACGCGAAAACCTCGGAAGAAGCATCTAAACCTAAGGAAGGTTGGTTGAGCCGTCTATTCCACAAGGCGGGCGGAGGAGGAGGAGGTGATGGAGGTGGTGCTGTTGTCGCAGGGGGTAGGGTAGCCAGCGGTGACGGAGGATGGGGAGGACTTCGGGTGCCGACGGTGCGGGCGGAGATGTAGTCATTGGAAAACGTTGATCATCGGGACAAAATTTTATTTACCTTACATGTTCTTTTTTCATAGTTTCAAGAACCGCGAGCACGCCAACAAATACTTACTGTACCATATGGAATTAAGTACCCTTTTCTATTGTGCCCTGTTGCATAAATTTGTGGGTTCGAGTTTTACGGATTAGAATCTTCAACGCTTGCTTGCTTCATGTTTAATAATGAAAGCAGTTACAGGAATACCACATGGAATTATAGGAATTGCAGTTAATCATTAGTGATTAGTGATTCTAGGCCTCTGGCTAATTGTAAATCCCTGACGCCTGTCAGTAAATCATTTCACAGATAAACATTCCAATATTGTTTCAACAACGGCGGGAACATGGGGAAACTTCATAAAAAAAACAATGTTATAGATTAGGGATAATAACGGCCCTTGATATGAAGCTCAGGGGGGGGGAGAATTCACCTGAATTTCCTATTCAAATTCGAATGGACGGAGAATATTTAAACCGGATTTTCTGCCGTAAAGAACTATTCATAATTTTTGTGGCAGACTCTAAAGAACTATTACTATTTATAATTTCTGTAGCAGACCCTACGCGCGTAGACCCTTAGTCCCTGAACGTACATACGGACGAGAGTGACCCTGTAAAATATGCGGAGTTTTCGTTTTCTCATGCCACTACGCTGCCTTCTCCGGCACGACCGTCATTCAGTGTTTCCAAAATATATTCACTTACAATATGATAGTCGGTAGTTCATGTTTGAAATTATTAAAGCACATTGCATCTTTCAACTGGAGAAATCCACGATGAAATGGTGTGCAAAAACTATCCAAAAATATTACGCATGAATGATAAAGCGGTGATGATATCAGCTAAGTGATCGAGCGACGTGGAATTTTTTCTCATCATAACAACTGTCCATTTAAAGTGCGCGTTTGCGCTATATAAATATGAGCTCCGTACAATCTAACCGACTATACAAGAATGAAATAGACTGTTCCTCATAAACTTTTTGTTCACGAACGCCAGGTCTCATGCAATTAATTCAACTTCCAACCACAATTTCTGTTGCGAACTATTGTGCGAGTGGATAATCTCTGTGGTGTAAGTGCCGAAAGTTTCAAGGTATTCAATTCTATTCCAGAGTTCTACGATGTGACTCATCTCATTCTTACAGGAAAACACAGCTGCAATTCTATGGATGCTGATAAGAACCACGGTCACGATCTGGCCAACATCGGTTCGGGGAGTGGCAGCAACGCGCCAACAGAGAACCAGCCCAGCGCAGGCGACAAAGACAACACTACAGTGAACGCCGGAGATGGCGGTCCCGGCAGTCACGGTTTCTTCGCTGGCGATGGGGGTAAAGGAGTAGAGATGAAGGTTACCAAATGAACTCTTTCGGCGTCCAGAAAACCGCTCATCACTTATGTTGGGTGTATTGGATTGGGTTTTTTTGTATTAGGCGGGATTAAATGTGAGTGGCTAAATGCATGATAAAATCCCTGAGCGTTGTTTTGGTCCAATAAATCCATGCAGTTGGTAGCCCTTGTTTCGGTTATTTTCATGCTTCTGCTCAAGCGCTTGGTGGACAATAGGACAAAAGGATAACGGGATAGGCAGACAGACAGGCAGGCAGACAGATAGATAGATAGACAAAAACAGAAAGAAAGACAGGCAGAAAGACAGGCAGACAGGCAAACAGAAAGACAGCCAAACAGCCAGACAGACAGACAGACAGACAGACAGACAGACAGACAGACACAGACAGACAGACAGACAGACAGACAGACAGACAGACAGACAGACAGACAGACAGAGAGCCAGACAGACAGACAGAAAGACAGCCAGAGAGCCAGACAGACAGACAGAAAGACAGCCAGAGAGCCAGACAGACAGACAGACAGCTAAACAGACAGGCAGACAGGCAGACAGACAGAAACTATCGAAAAGCAGTAGGCTTTATAATATCCCCTTCCCTGATATGCTCTTGTAGCGTTGCAAGTGCCTCACCCGCTGCGCATAAACTGGCAAACGAACAACAATATGTAAGTCAGTTGATCACTTCTACCAACAAACAGAATTATGGTTTTTAGGCCAGACTTCAGGCTTATTGCAAACTACGTATATACTATGAAATAGATTCTTTCAGTTGTGAACGTTCACATGATTCCAATAAGGCATATTTTCATTATTTGAAATTACTAGCACGGGAGGACAGCACGGAAAAACCGGAACAGTGGAAGAAGAAAGTAGTCAAGGGAGCAAGTTGGGCGGAAACAGTGGAGGCAGAGGGAGTAGCGGACCCGGCGCATCGAACGATGAGCCGGGCCAAGCATCAGGCGAAGGTGGCACTGGTGGCAGCGCTGGAGTAGTTGGTAATCCTGGCCACACCGGCGGTGATGGTGACGGATCCGGCAGCAGCCAAAGTGGTGCTGGTGGAGCAGGAGGAGGTGGCGGTAAAATTGCAAACTGCAGACGTCACATGCGCTCTCGAGTTGATAGAACAGTCCCCCATGTCAGTTCATTTTATTTCATTTTTACCCCGTTTTTTCAAAATTACGAGCAGCAATGAAGTTTTCTTGTCGCCTTTTTTCTGATTTTGTTGTCCATTTTCGTAATTAGCTGTAATGCTTCAAGACCGGCACGGCGATAAGCCTTATATACAGCACGTGCTGGAGATACGGAAACGGTGTGAATGGAAGAAACGCACAGTACCATGCGGTACAGACTAAAACGCCTGCACACATAGAAGCGTGGTTTAGTAGTCTGTGTCTACAGACCACAGTTGAGAATTTCGATTTGCCGACCAAAAGCGACTTTCCTTGAAAACTCACATCTGATCACCGTCATCGTCGATTTCTATTTCGCGATAGATTTGACTATGGCGCTCTCACCGCTTCCCTTTCACGATCCATTAGGAGATGTTCCCTTCCTAAACCTTCGAGTAGAGCTCAACAATCCGATCGATGGAGTGGCCGCGGTATTCCGGCATTTCCTTCCCAACGGAGTCGCCGGGGATGAGGAACGCGACGTGAAGCTGAATATCGTCGAGCTTTCTGGCGGATTAATCAACCGTCTCTTTCGAGTGTCTCATCATCATCAGTCTACTGACGGTCCATATGCTGCTGCCCTGGTACGGCTGCATAAGACGGAGCTGCCGGAGGTGTTCGATCGAGACCGTGAGCTGCGGATCATTCGTTTTCTCGCTAGTCACGGGTTGTTCGGGCAGATTTACGGGCGCTTCGAGAACGGTATTTGCTATCGTTATCAAAATGGTGAACCACTTACCGTTGACCAGGTCGCTCAACCCGACATTGCGATGTAATGTATTTTTTCGCTTCTTATATTAGCACTTGTGTATAGCACATCATAAAAACTTATTATATATTTGTATTAATATTATGGAATATAATATATATAATTAATTATGTAATAATATATATAACTAACTATACAATTAACTATATAATTATGTATATTTTTATATATATTATTATTTTAATATAGTATTATACATATACATATATGTAGGTATACGTTCAAAAATATTTCCTAATATCTTTATTTGTTCGACAAAATGACAAGTAACATAAATCTGGATATAATGTTTGCCTTACTTTTTTGTGACCATATTACACTGATATATATTTTGTGTGTATTGGTAACAGTTCAAGACACCCAATTTCACTCCAGACAACTAATTTCACATAGTATTATATATTGCGTGACTCAAGACACTTAGTTTTATCGACACCTAGTTTTTTAGTATAAACTAGTTTTGACTCAGTGCACGTACACCTCGTTTTCTTATTTCATTACAAAGCCTCAAGAGGTAATCGGAAGTCGTTCATTGTTGCTTTGCTAACCGTTCAGAGAACCGATCCAGTTATTTTGTTGCACTTCGAACGAACAGTTGAAAACTTGTTATTTTAATATTAATGTGTTTGTGTTGTCTGTAAATCGAAAAAGACGTGTGTTATTTGTAAAACCATGTGTCCAGAGTCAAATGCAAATGCTTAATTAAATAAAAATACTAGGTAACTCCAGTCTCACGATATATAAAACTAGGTGAAACTAAGTCTCCGAAGCAAAATTAGATGCCTCCAGTTGTCATCATATGTAGTTTACACTCACTTATAAATTGATTGTATTTATTCGTTCGTTATTTTTAACTATTGCAGTATTTACTTACTTATTGAAATATTATTTATATAGTTACACGTTGAAGTATATATATTTTCCGATTGCTTTTGTTTATTACTTTTCATACTGTATTTTAAATTTATTTATAAATATTTTATACTGTATTCTTCCTTTCTTCATAAATGTTTAAAGTATTTAGTTTACATGTTTACGGTAAATACATTTTTATCTTGACTTTTTTGTTTGTGTTACAGTGCAATTTGTACAGTCTATCTTCAAATCAACTGTTTTTGCTATCTTGATTTAAATAGTTCTTTTAGTTTTTAATTGAATTTCTTACAGAGTTATAGCTCGAACTCTGGCACATGTTCACGCAGTGTCTCGACCGCTGGTCGTTTCGGAGGCGGAGCGAACCGGCGACTGCATTCGGAGATGGTTCAATCTAATTTGCTCTCCGGATTTCAAATGCCTGGACCCCTTCGCAAATCAACGGGTCAAGGAGGCGTTTCCTAACTTGAACTCCATCCGAGAAGAGTTCGAGGTGGTATGGTCCGAGTGTCAGGCAATGATGCCGGCGGATCATCCCCTTGTTGTCTGTCATAACGACCTCATTCCAGCTAATATGATTTTGAGTGACAGCAGCAGCAGTGAACCGGATATTCGAATCATCGACTACGAATTTGCTGGGATCGGACATCAAGCCCAGGAGATTGGCTACTTTATGTCAGAGTTCGTCGGTGAGTCTTTGTGGTCTAATAACACCCGCACGAATTAATCCAGGTAGCTGTGTCCTGTAAGACTTTTTTCCCAACAAAAATCATACCGTTCGCTTTTTACGTGACCGATCAAAAAGAAAGTTGAAATTAATCATCAGGACACCATATGAAAACGAAGTCTGATATTGCTTGACTAGATGTTTGAGCCTGGAAACTTGCAAACGTTTTAATTGTTTGTGTCGATTATACAAACCAACGATTGAAATTATTTAGAACGTGCGAACGCTTAGTTATTAATTTCGATAAAAAAACGAATACTTTTACTGTTGCAGTTCATTATAATAATAATATTGATTTTATTTATACAGAAAAGGACGAACTCTCAGTTGCTATACACTTTTACCGTTGCATCTTAATACAATTTTAATAATATTGATTTTATTTATAATATTTACTTTATTTCTTCTTATTTATATATATTGATTTTGTTTATTTATTAAGAGGCGAACGCTCAGCTGCTAGTTGCGATAAAAAACGAACACTTTTACTGCTCTGTAACTGTGCATTTCTGTGCTACAGGAATGGATATAGGCGAGGATCGCTACCCGGACCTGCCGTTTCAGCTCAACTTTATCACGGAGTACCTCAAGTCTTGGTATTCCTTCACACAAAAGGGGGAAAGGGCCGTGAACGATGACGAGGTCTGGAATATGTACGTTAGAGCCACTAAATACTCGCAGGTTCGTCGCGCAATTTTTAACCATATGGATTGGACCAGGTCCGCGACGGTAAATGGTGTGTCACACACCTGTAACCGTTTTAAGCTACCTGTTTTTTTGAACGAGTTTTTCAAGCTACCAGGCGCTCAAAAGAACCGTTTATTAAAGCGGCCGGTAAATTGAATATGGCAAGCGACATAACTAAGACGGTTATTTTTCAATCTCGGCATCCTTCCTCTCCGTTTGTCCTTCCCCATACAGTTCGTACTCACGTTTGTTCGGCTTGCAGTCCGTTCGTCCGCAGTTAGTATGTCCGTTCGCCTATTCGTTGGCGTCCCTCAGTCCGTCTGCTGACCGTTAGTCGTTCCGTCTGCAATTGATCTATCCGTTCATCCGAATTCGTTAGTATTTTAACGATCCATCGATCCTTCCAGTCAATCCGTCCATCCGAAATCCGTCCTTCCGTCTGGAGTCCAACTACCTATTCGTTTGTCTACCCGCCTATCCGTCTTTGATTTCTGGGTCGCCTTATGAAACTTTTTTTCTGAGAGCCCGGTAGCTTGAAAAAAAAACGTTTATTTGAGAGATTTGTGCAAAAAAACGGGTGGCTAAAAAAAACGGTTACACACATCAGCGTCTGACATCTGCGGTTTTGTTCCCCTAGCTGAGACATTTTGCCTGCCTGGCCGGGACAATTGCCATTGCGTCACGAGATGCAAGCTATTCCAACAATGTGGAGTCACTTGGAGGCCACGACGCAATATGGTAAGTTAAAATTACACATTACTCCGGTCATTTCCGGCAGATCAACTTACTACAAGTACAACACACCAATAAGACCTTTTGCTTTTAAACAAACGGTATTGTCTCTCGCCAGGTATGTGCTACAGAATTGGAGCTGGTACCAGCGCAAGAAGGAACAGTTACAACGGCTAGATCTTAAACCAGAATGAAGTCCCTTTTCTTCCGTTGACGCGTTCCGTTTTTCTTCTTTAAATATAAGCGTTGCCTACTATAGAGTTTTACTACTGCGACGAGATGGTCGTTGAAATTTTTTATTTCAAATATCAAAAATAGAAATTGACGCATAAGAGCATTTATTCTAATCCCTCTAAATTTAGTATAAATATTAGTATGGTTTTTTTATAAATTATATTTTACTGTACTGCCGCGTTAGCTTCGCGCAACAAACACTGCATTTTCAGTATATACTGCCCGGGCAATAACACACGGAGTGGGAGGAAAATCGTCCGGGGCGGCGCTACATGTGCGCGAAGTAGAGCCCTTCGCAGTTAGAAAAAATTGAACCGCAGCCCGCACCGCGACCTGTTTTCTAAACCGCGGCCCGCACCGCACCGCAGGCAACCCTTAAAACCGCACCGCCGCAGCCCGCGGGCTGGCACCCTCAAACCGCAAACCGCACCGCCAGTTTTAGAACCTAATAAAATATACGTATACAAATACGTAAGCAATACGTAAATACGTACATATTTACGTAAAACAAATCAGATTGCGCCTGCCTCTGTGGGATAATGGACAATTGATTGATTACAATAGAGAGGTTAAAGCATTTTCGGCGTAAGAGTAGCGTAAGGTAACCTTAAGCAATGCTTCTTGAATTCTGCGCCATTTTTTGGAAAATACCAGCTCGTAAAACCGAATATTTCTGCAGTTCCATCATTCGATTTCTTTGTCTCGTGTCTCTGTTTCCTATCATGAAATACAAATCCCTTCTGCTTGGGGATGGCATTAAATGTCAAATGTCAAATTCAAATCAAATGACATCATGTTGCACGGGAAAGAGGAGTGATAAGAAATCAAATGATAAAATGACTTTCAAAATCAAATCAAATCAAACTCTAGCTTTTCGCCATTTGATGCTATCCCTACTTCTATTGACGTACGCGAATGGTCTTTTAACAGAGGAAAAGTTTGGTTACTCGAACGGTGGCATGTGCGACAAAAATCGGCCTCTAAATTTTTTATTTCAGTTGAGTTCATAGTTTTTTACAACTCAGGTGGCTAGTTGCTACTGTTGCTTAGAACTCTGAGTCAAATTCCAGTAAATTGACCAGGGTTAAGTATACTGAATTGTTCTTACACCGTACTTACGTCACGGCGTAAGGCCCACTACTCCTTACGACGAGGGTAACGCATGCGGCGTAAGAGGTAAGTTTGGCCACGCCCGCGCACGATTTCAATTGGTTGATTTCCTTACGCTTAATCTTACGCTACTCTTACGCACGTTGCTTCAACCTCTCTAATAACTATTTATGGTATCAAAAAAGCGGCAAGTGCGGTTTGCGGCGGATTTGAAAAGTTGAACCGCAACCGCGAAGATGGAAACCGCGGCCCGCACCGCAGCCCGCGCGGCGGGCTGCGGTGCGGTTTGCAGGGGTCTAGTCTTCATTCAAATGCTGAAAATGTGGTTTTTATTTTATATAAAATAAGCTTAATTTGACTGTTTAGTAAAACAGTTTTGAAGGTAAATTTAAATTTATTTAAAAACAGGTTTTTTAAACAGTGACACTGATAAGGTCGCGGGTTGTGGTTAAAGACGATTGCGTTGGTCGCTGGGGTGATGGGCGGGTGGAGCCAGGCGTAGGTCTCAAACCTTTCCAGTGGGTGGGTACGTCGGTTCCGCGTCCAATACGGGCTGGTGTGGGCACGTAAACGGTTGTTGATGCACCTTGTCTCAGTTGATGCCAAGTTGATGGTGCAACAGTGGTGACATGATGACACGTTTCCCATCGAAGGCAGACGCTGAAAGGCAAACAGATCAGTACTAGTAAGAGATGCATTAAAAGTCATGAAACTAGTGATTTACCGGGTCAATCAAGCGAAGAAGGGTGGAACAATCAAGAAAATAAGCACGAGCATCATAAGCGATCAATCAAGCGGATTGACGTCATACAAACTGTCTATTGAGACAGAACACACTATCAACGATTCAAATAAGAACGAATGTTATATATGAGACAACTTATAGCCTCAACTGATTTTGCTTGATGGCCCCTGCACTGTACAAGATAAACTCCATGAGGTCCAGCGGCAGGTCATTCAGGGAGTCGAAGAAGCCCCTGGTCAAGTTTTGTCTCAACGATCGTTTTTGAGACAACAACTTCAATACATTTTTTCTTTGAGATGGGATGGTGATCAAAAGAGGATAAATGTTGTAGGGAAATCGAATTTGAGGGGACGAACGGCACACACAGTAAATACTACCACTGTCGTGATTTGATTGGTGGATTGTCACGCGAAACTCTTTTTCGCGTGACAATCCACGACGCGTGAAGATCAACCAATCAATCAACGGCACATCCGCCAGTTAAGTTAACCCATCAAATCGATCAATGGAGAAACTCGTTGTGACAGTTAAAATGCCGCACTTCATTTCTAGTAACTTGTTCCGTTACTTAAGCTTGCTGTTTTTTACTCAAGCTTGTGTTCCTGCATCTAATATGTCCCGATAATTGGATTGATTGCTTACTTAGCTCTTCATTTTGTTATTATTTGTTTTCCAGGCAATTTTTCAAATCATTAGGTGGCAATGGCGAACGCAACATCCGCCGCCATAATGACCGCCCAACTCCCCTATGGCATGGATAATTTCTCCGCCGTGGCCGGCAATGTGTTTTCTGCCACCACCATGGAGCCGACCGCTAATGAGTCGACGACAATGGCGGATCTGTACCGTCCATTTGATGACATGCCGTTGGACTCTAACTTTGCATGGCTTCTTTTTGCCCTGAGCGGGGTATTTATTTGGATGATCTACGGCTCGTGTTTTCATTCCCGTGTGATTGGATTTGTGGTGGGATCTGTGTTGAATCAGTACTTAAAGCGAAAGGGATTAGGAGAATTGCGTATCGGTGAGTTTTTGTATGTGAACTTTTACATTGATTGATGAGTTGACCCGTTTCACAACGCTGCAAAATTTGCAGTTTGTTTTGTTTGATTGTTGATTTGATAGTTGAATAGGACTTTTAGATAATGTGTACGGTAGATTGATTGATGCGCTCTTTTGGCTATTTCATTTTCAGGTTCCCTTAAACTGGGAGTAGTTTCCGGCCGGTTGGCCTTTAAAAATGTCAGATACATCAACGAAGACTACTCCGTCATCATCTACGATGGGTATATCTGGTTCAGCTACTGGCTCTCCTATCGCAGACAGCAGTTGTCAGGTATGTCATCGCTTGATTGACTGATTACTTATGTGATTTGTGATTGTTGTTTTACCGTAGAGTACAAGCTGGATCCACATCGTCTATTTGTCCATCTTTACGGGCTGGAGATCTATGTATATAACCGAACAGAAGTGGTCACGCAGCTGCAAAAATTAAGTGCAGCCTTTGAGGGTGCAATGTATGAGAGAAGCTACCGCGAGCCCATGCCGAAGGAGGCGGAGACGAAGCACTCGCGAAAGTACGGTAGAAAAGTGCTTATCATCATTCTTTATAAGCGCATTCTTCCATAAAGCAAAATCAAACAGATTGAAAGGCTAAACTTATTTATTTATTAAAATAAATTAACAATATTTGTTTTTATAAAGCCTTTTTTTCAGCCACTTAAATTTTATCGAAATGAGATTCTATTCTCATAGAATTTGAAATACAAATCAAATAATTTTAGTTATACTTGGTTAAAGTTAAATATCGTACCATTTAAAATTGACTTTGTTGGTTCCAGTTAGTGCGAACGATTTCTTTAGAATTAATCAAGTGATTACGTGTAATTAATTGGTTGACTAATATTCCAGATATTCCAGTTAATAATATTTCATGTATAATAATAATAAAAATAATAATAATAACAATAATAATAATAATTAGTAGTATTCCAGTTACTTATTTTGATTCTGGTTAAAAGCAAATAATAATACTGGTATTTACGCGAAAATATTTCAGAGGCATTAATGTCGCGATTTACTACAGCTTTACTTTTCAGGATATATGAACTCCCGCGAAAGTCGAATGCTGAGCAGGTCAGCGGAGCCTTCAGCCTTCGAAGTTTATTTTCCGTCGTCGACCTGAAGCTGAGCGTGGTTCGTTGGCCTTCTTTTCGTTTTCATTTTTGTTTTCTGCACCTTTTTTGTAATGTGTAAGAAGAGGGGACTTTTTCTTCCCACAGTTTCGCGTTGTGTTGGGCAACTACCGAGCGCCATACTGTCTGGTGGTCGGCGGGAGCTCCGCCAGTCTGATGACCACCTACGAGCCGGCCACGTGCGAGCTGGACCCATTTGCCACCGTCATCAGCGGAAGTTTGAAGAACGTGGAAGCGGCCTTTCAAGTCAATCCCGACTGTCCTGGCGTAGCTCCAGTGTAGGGGTTTTCTTGAATTGACAAATCCAAAACTGTACTTACTTTTATGTAAACTTTATTGTGCTCTAGATGTCCGTACGATAATTCCAACCGGAAGGGCCGGCTGAAGTTCTTCTCGACGGAGGTAGTCCAGCTGAACCGCTACCTGGTCGACAGTCCCACTGACGTGATTGCCCTGCTGGTGGACGACAGGCCGACTGTCGATGAGCAGTTGATGAAGTGGTCCGCAGAGATGACCCTAATGGGAAGGACAGACATCATCTACGGCGGATGGATAGACGCTAGGAGGTACACACTTCGTCTGATGAATTCACTCGCTGCCTGTATATTATCTACCTGCTTGGTTGACCGTCTGTCTGCTTTTTTTGTCTGTTTATCTGTCTGCCTTATTGCCCTCTGCCTGCCTCTTTTTTGCGTCTTTGTTTGTCTGTTTGTCTGTCTGTCTGTTATGCATATGGCCCTGAGTATCTGTCTGTGACTGCTAACCTACCTCTTTTCCTTCACATGTCTACTGAGACTAATACACTTGCCTCCTAGAGCTGAGGTCCACAAGGCGGTCTTTCCGCCTAGCCGGTCAGAGCTCTCACCAACCAATACTACTACGCAGCGGTCCTATGACGGCTTTGACCTGAAAATTGCGGCCAAATCCAGCGTCTACCTCACCCTCTACCTCCTTGACGTGGAAAATCGAGTGCAGAAGTTTATCCTCAGTGCCGATGCTGGAACGGAGTTCGGATTGTTCTTCCCGTATGTGCTGCGGGAGAACGGATTCACCACCAACATGTCTGTCAAGGCCACCCACCTCCGCGGGGTGACTTCCCTGGCAGCGAAGAACCTCATCGAGGCCGATGAGATGAACCTCCGCATGACGCTGCATTACTCGCGGGTACATCACGGGCCCCAGTATTGGAATCTTGATTTTGGCTGGACCAATGTCTCAGCGTTCTTCCTGTACGAGCACAAAAGCATGATCGCCGGAGTGGTGCACGACTGGACGCGGGAAGCGGAAAGGCCGGATTTGCTGCATTTTGTACCGTTTCATGTGAATTTGGACTTTGTTTTAAATGGATTTGAGCTGATTACCTATGCCAATCAGTATAATTGGATTGATTGCTCGAAGAACGGATTGGAGAACACGTACACTGTGTTCAGCGGGGCGCACTTGAAGATAGGATTTGTGTTAGATTTTCAGGTGCGTGTCTTCTTTTTCTTTCTTGAATATATTTTGTCTCGATATAATTTGTTTTAAGTGTCTGAAAATTTATTGTTGGTTTCATGAATAATTCCGAAATCCATGTTTGTGAAATAATCGTTCGTTCTATGCTCAGTCACCCTTCTTCATTACAGGATTTCCTGCCGCATTCCAACGTGATCCCCTTCAACTTGGCCGCACCTCTGGTCGACGTGAAGATGTACTTTCCCGATTCTCACGCACAGCACAATTCCATTAAAGCGCTCTATCTCCACACGAATCTCGAGGACTTCAACAGAAAGCCCGCAACAGGTTATGCGGAATCGGCCAGAGCATTCCGCGAGATGATGACGCCGTCGTCACTATGGGTTCACACTTGGACGGCGGACAACTTCCGCTTGATGTTGAACTATTGCTATCACAACGACTACACGCTGGTGGATGAGGTGGACTTACGCGGTGGCGACGCGGACCTTCTGGAACCGGATGTGATGGAGTTAGAGATGACGTTGGCGTCTTCTTCGCTGCTGATTTCTGGATCGCTGGCCAAAGTGTTCTACGCGCTCAAGGAGAACTATTTCGGGGAGTCACAGGAGCCGATGAGCATGGAGGCGAATGTATCCAAGAAGTTGGAGGATCTGTTAAAGAAATCGTTGTCCATGTTCCAGCGCCCTCAATCAGCCGGTATCTATTATTTTTGTTTTGGCAGATAGACAGACAGACAGACAGACAGACAGACAGACAGACAGATATAAACGGCAGACAGACTTATCAACAGGACAACAAGAAAGATAGAGAGTTTGACAGACATTGGGGACAGTCATTTTAACATAAATTTGCTTTTTCAGGTTTAAAGAAGGAGCGACCATTGGAAGTGAGCGTTCTTGGGCAGTTTATGGACACCACATGTTTTCTCCTTACACCTCGCGACGTGGGTGATCCGCCTTGTGCCAGGGGCTTCGCCAAAAGTATCCTGCTAGAGGTGATGAAGCAGTGGGAGGAGACGACTCTACAGCTGGTCATCAATCCCATTGTGGTGGAGATTCCCGACTCCCCCTCCACGGAGTATCGCGATCCGCTGCAGAACGGGCAGATTTTGGTGTCCTACTTCCAGTTGCGGGGTCACGCCATGTTTTCGGATGTCGACATGCCGCCCGCTGGTGAGACCTTGGAATATGGATGGCTGATGGACTTTCAAGTCGGTGATGTCGTCTGCCGTGCTTCTCTTCCCCAGGTAAGTTTAATCAGTTTCGTCAGTCATTCGGTGACTGACTCCTTTTATGCCATAAATTCCATTTCTGTTTTTTATTCTAGATATATTCGGTGGTCGCAGGAGTGGAAGGACTTATTGCCATGGCGGACGATACAGAGGACGATTTCATCAGACCAGAAGTGATGGAGATGTGTTATCATGGCGTGGCTCAGGCATTGTGTTTGAATTCATCTCCAGACAGGGGATTATGTCCAAAAGTGGAGGACATCAAGTACCATATGACGCGGCTGTCGGTCGACTCGCTGCACATCTATGTCGTGGACATCGATTCCTGTGCCTATCTTCAGGTTTAATAGGCAGACAGACAGACAAACAGTCAAACAGGGATACAGAAAGGCAAGAATCTAGCTGGCAGACAGTCAGACAGGCAAATAAACAGTCAGACAGAAAGGCAGGGGGACATGCTGACATGTAGGTAACCGGACAAACATTTAATCAGGCCGACAGACACAGGCAGAGGGACCGATCAGTTAATACCGTTTTTTACCCATAGGTTCATCCGATCTGGATGTCGACCTGCAATCTTCGTTCCCCGTTAAACAGCGGCGGTCTTTCTCTAGTCATTCCTAACGTCACATTGAAGCAGTTCGTGTGGTCTCACGTCACACCGCTGGCCGATCAGGACATCTGGATTGAAGCGACCAGTTTCAAGCTTGGCGCCATTCAACTTGACAGCTGCGGTCAAGTGGACGAATCCGCTCGCACCGATCTCCAAATGCCGTTCCTTAAGCGCTATGATGCCTCATCTCACAGGCTGAAATTCTTGTGGGATGAGTCTAGACCGACGAAGTGCGCTTGCTTTGGTGGCTCGGACTTTTTCGGACGGCCCTTCACTGCCAGCACTT
>LRSR01014306.1:0-25302 GCA_001579985.1 Hypsibius dujardini | reverse complement strand
CTTGCCGACCATTTTGCTAAAACATTTATTGTCATATGAACTCTATCGTTGCAAGTTCTTACAGTAATTGATCGGTAATTTATTCGTTCCACCGCACGGCAAAACTTAAATATAATGCAAAAACTGACCGGTAGTCTACATATTAATTGGTTAATGGATGTCAGTTTGTTAACTTGAATCACCAACTAATTGCATTGATTCGGAAGGAGGTACTTTAGGACACGTTCTGCGATGGAGATTCCCGTCGCAATATACGGTGCAACTACTCAAGCTGGAATGCAGAAATTGTCATCGTCGTCGCATTTCCCGCAGCACGGGAGACCTCCGACTTGGCATTTCGTACCGGTCTGGGGGTTGGTTCCAGTGCTGGGCAGGCACGGTGCAGCCGTATTGAACCTGGATGATGACGATGAAGAAGAGGATGAAGAGGACGAGGAAGAAACGATGGATGAAGTCTTGGATTTTGAGGATTTTGAGGAGGAGGACGAAGAGGATGATGAGGAGGATGATAAGGAGAATGCCCGGGATGATGACGATGACGATGATGATGATGAGGAAGACGACGTTCTTCCTGCAGCGACAGCTGATGAAGAGGATGATGAAGAGGAGGACGAAGAAGATGCAGAGATGGACGAGGAGGACAATGAAGCGGCGGTAGATGATACCTTAGATAGCGATGAGGAAGACGACGATGAGGAAGACGACGAGGAAAACGATGAGGCTGACGATGTGACAGATGACGGATTGGAAGTTACGGGAGCCGGTGTGGGCGGAGCTGAAAGATTTGAAGCGAACATCAATATCTTCCTGTTCCCATAGCGTTCTGGAGGCAACCCCCAAAAATCTCCCCTCCCAAAAGTTACAACAAAGAATAAACCCACACACCCAAACCAATGCACAAACCAACGAACCAACGAATAAGCCGAATCGCAACCCAACGAGGAAATCAACGACGATACCCACACTTACACCAAAACCTGAACCAACGAACAAATCAATGAGCAAACCAACTTTCGGTCAAACAAACAAATCACAAGCCTACTACCATGTATAACCCAACAAGGTGTGGAGTTTTGGTACGACAAGTCAAACCTGCTTACCGGTCGTTGTAGTCGGTGCACCTGGACCCGGAGTGATGGGCGGGATGGTAGGGACAGTGGCAGTCACTGGTCCTCCGGGGGCCGGCTGGAAGCCTCCACGTCCAATCGGCTTGGTTCGGGTCTGTGCTGTGCTGGTAGGGACTCTTTTCGTGGCTGGCTGTCGAACGGCGGCAGCATGTCCCTTTTGCGCAGCTACTTTACTGGCTACTCTACTGGTGTCTTTATGCCGGAGCAGACCGTTTTCGGTCGAGGCAAGGGTCATCACCGCCACTCCCGCCACCACCAGTGTGAGAAGTAAAAAGTTGTTCATCACCTTGGTTACTGAAAGAAAGGGACAAGGGAACGAAGGAGCTACAGTAAAATTCAGGAAAGGTTTTGGAAACAAAAGCCTTGAAAACTTCGCATCTTGAAGGAAGCTAAGCCTTTTATATGGCAGACAATGATACACCCGATGAAGTTGGCAGTTACCTCCACCTTGGTACCCTCCTCTCCGTTCCTCATCCTGTAGGCCAAGTTTGTACACACCACACCAGCAGCACCAATTGTTTGGCTAAAGTTTGTGTCATTTTTGAATTTTTGTTGTTTGGAAAAGTTGACTGCATGTTAACATAAACGGGTTTGTTCGGCTTCACCGCTCGTCATGATTGTGTACAGCCACCGCGCTTCAAATGACGTTTCTCTATACCGGCGTCTTCGAAGTGTTGGCAAGCAGTGAATGGAAGGAAGGTTCATCTCCGTTGAACTCGCTGGCAAAGTTCACCGATTTTGCTCGCCCGAAAAAAGGGCACCTTGGAAATCCGTTCAGTTATCGTTGAAACACTGAAACAACTAGATAGCTTTGTCTTGGCGTTTTTTTCGCCAATCAACGTTCATCTCTAGAGTGCGTCCTAATTCACGGCAAGGCCTTTAAAGGCGACGGGAAGATCCCCCCGTTACGCCCCATTTTCTGCCGATCAATGAGAACTCGGAACCAGGACCCCTCATGATAGGGTGGGGGGAGGGGGGGGGGAGAGTCCTGGTACCGACTTGTAAGGATCCTAAACGAGACCCTGGACTTAATTCTGTTATCGTCGTATCGTTGAGGTTACGTCGGGAGGTACTGCAGCTACCCACCAGGACGACGACAACAAGTGTCTTTACGAAATTGGATGTTTGGGAGTATAATTTGAACTTTGATTATTGAGTCCGGACATTGAGCGACCAGCGCCCTCTAGAGACCCGCATTATGCATATCCAGCTTTGTGAAGAGAAAAAACGAAGCAAAGGGCGGCTTCATCCGTTTCACACGCACTTGCTAATCAGATGAGAGTGTTTTCATCGTCCGTAACCGGTGCCGTAAGAGCCCATATAGCCGGTGGCGTTGTATGACGAACTGCCGGTGTAGGGGACGTAAGCGGTGGTCGGTTGCGGTGTCGTGGTGGGGATGTAGCCGTCGTAGTCGCCGTTGTAGTACATGTAGTTGTTCTTCCATTTGTTCGGTCGGCGACCGAGGGTCAGACTGATGTAAGGGTTGATAAACGGGAACAGGGGAAGTCCTAATCCGAAGCCGCCGAAACCGAGTCCGCCACCGCCGTAACCGCCGCCACCGTAGCCGCCACTGTTAGACGAGAGTTAAGTTTAATATGAATTTGTCTCAATGAGCTGAAAAAGAAACTTGGTACCCTCCGTAGCCACCGCCACCGTAACCGCCACTGCCACCACCGTAACCGCCACTGCCACCACCGTAACCACCACTGCCACCACCGTAACCGCCACTGCCGCCGTAACCTCGAGGATCGCCTCCATATCCGCTGGGGGATCCGCCATAACTTCCAGACCCACCGTCGTTGTAGAAACCGCCGTCATATTGTGCACCCACGAGAACTGAAAGAGAATATTCTATCTGTCTTTTTGACTGCCTGCCGGCCTGTCTCTCTGGATGTCTGTCTATCGGTCTGTCTGTCTGTCTGTCTGTCTGTTTGTCTGTTTGTCTGGATGTCTGTCGGTCTGCCTGCCTACCTGCCTATATGCGTGCCCATCTTTCTTCCAGTCTATTTCTGTTTGTTTGTCTGCCTGTTTGTATGTCTGCCTATTTGTTTGTCTGTCTGTGCGTCTGATTTCCTGTTAATCTGCCATCTGTTCCATAACAAATCACGAAATAGTTTTAATCTGGTGGCTTACCTAAAGCTGAGGATCCAAGGAGCACCGCACCGCACAGATAAAATAACGGAGACATTTCAGCGTTTCCCAGCTTTGAAGAACTGAATCTCTGTGTGTGGCTAACGCTTCTGCGCCACAGCAAAAAAACTGACGAAAACTAAGAACTGAAGGAGATCACAGACTTCGCACAATGAGAGAAGCATGGACACTGAATCGTTGACGGCAAATTAAACCGTCGGATGTCCTAATTTCACCTTCGTTGACCATCAATAATGGCTTCAGACGAACGTCGCGACCGTCTCAAAGAGAGCTGCAGATTTACTCCACTCACACGATGACATGAGTCACTTCTCAAGAGGCCCGAATAAACGGAGAGAAAGATGCCTGGCCAATGGCCAGTGTAAATGCTACTCAAAAGTTATAGCTCATTAATTAGCCGAACAAGAGTGTATAAGAATAACGGACAACGAGCGAAAGTTCATAGCGAATTTTGGAACATTTTCATAAAGTCATAGTTCGACACGACCGAGAACATCTGAACTGTTCTTAAAATGGTTTATGAGACCTTGAATGTACAACACAACGCCTCAGTTTCGACTCCTGGAATTCTGGCCCGACTGCGATCCTTGACTGTCCCGTCGCTGCTGCAAAAACATTGAACAGTCAGTCAACAGAAGTTCACGCCAGGTGCTTCCCAAGTTCGTTTCTCTGTCTGTCTCTCCGTCAGTCCTTCAGCTTGTCTGTCTGACTCTCCGTCTGACTGTTTGTCTGTTTGACTGCCTGCCTGTCTGACCGTCTGCCTGTTTGTTGCAGTCGCAGACAAACCTGCTGGTCTTGCTTCCGATTGTCTCCCGATTGTGTCGTGGCGTCGTGGATCACCTGCTGCGCCTTGTCCTTCAAATCTCCAGCCTTATGCTTGACTTCACTTGCCGCATCCTGTGCCCGATCCTTGACTGTCTCCCAGGCATTCGCGGCCTTGTCGGCCAGTCCACCGGGTGACTGGACCTTGTCCTTAAGGTTTTCCGCCACATCCTTGGTCTTCTCCCAGGCGTTCTCGGCGGCCTCCTTGACGTTCTCCACCACACCCTCAGCCTGGTGCTTGGCACCCTTCAAGTCCGACTTGGCGTGTTGGGCCTTTGCCTGGATGTCATCCTTGGCGTTCTCGAAGGTGCGACTGCCGCTGCGCTTGAGATCGTTGGTGCCCTGTTTCACCGCGTCTTTGGCTTGTTCGATTCCGCCGGCTGCTTTGTCTTTTACTTCTCGGGCGACTTTACCGACTTCCGCCTAAAAATTGCAACAACGAAGCACTGTTAAAGCGTTCGTAGAAAAAAGGACAAAGTAAAAATATTAGACATACAGCAGCACACCAACAGACAAAGGCAAATAGAGAGACAGACACCGAGGGATAGACAACAGGCAACAGACAGACAGACAGACAAACAAACAGAGAAACAGAGAAAGAGAGACAGACATACATACATACAGACATACATACAGACAGACAGGCAGACATACATACATACAGACAGATAAACCGAGGAAAAAATCCAATCAATCAAACGATCGATCGATGATGTCGGTGTAGGCGACTACCTTATTTAGGAATAGGATACCTTTCATTAAGGATTGACGTGACGGGAACTGTTAAGACTAAATTTCAAGCTAAACATATCGCATGTTGAGAAAAAAAGATATTAATAACTGCAGTTTCGATAAAACAAAAAATTTCCCCAAGGGAAACTCGGAAGCACCTGTCAACCAACCAATCAATCACCCTTTGAATTCAACGAAATTCAACTTATTCGTAGCAAGTCAGCCAATCAATCAATGCATCAGTGACCTACATCACATTTGCTCAATTTCCCCAGTGGAAAAATGGTTGTTGTCGCGAACTAAACATAACCTCCACTCAGTCTACCTAAAGCAAAATTCCACAGCTACCTAATCAAGAAAAATATAATGCCAAACAAAGTTATAATTAGTAATTAAAATTACAGCTTAACGAAAACGAACGAATGAGAGGAACAGTTAAAAACTAAAATAAACGAAAAATCACACAATCAATCAACCAATCAATCACAGGATCAATCCACCAATCAATCATAGGATCAATCAACCAATCAATTGGACAATCAATCAATCAATCAGACGATCAATCAATCAATCAGCCAACCAAAGGACTCATTGATTGAATTGTACCTGGGCGTCTTTGAGTCCGGCCTTGGCTTTCTCCTTCTGCGACTCGGCCCAGTTGTCCGCTGCTCGGCCGGATCCCGAAGAACTGGCGAATCGGACGGCGTAAACGGCCGCGACACCAGCATGTTGTTGCTGGGGAATGGCGGCAGGCGAAAGACTGACACTGCGCAGGGCAACTCGACTGACATTGCGTGCTAGAAACATGATTGCGATTTATAATTGTTACGGTCGAGGAAAAACTTATTCGAAATTGAAAGAGAAGAAAATATTTCGTGAGTTTGAAGTGAAAGAAATGAGATGCGCGCTGTCGGGGGTTTTAAATGGGGCCAATGGGATTGTTTTTCGTGTGGCAGGGAGGGGGAGAGCGGAACAAACCGAACTGACCGGTGCAGTGGAAAATCCCAAAACAGGCGGCTATACCGTAAATGCGAATGGAAATTCCATCTTATGGAATGGAATTGAGTGAAGTTGGAATTGAATTCTAGAGGAACCATGAAACTCCAGTTGGTAGTGGAATTGATGCAACGGAACTGATTGAAGTGCTTATTCCAATTCCACTTGGAATTTGGAATATTCCAATACTACATTCCAAATTGGAATTGGATTTTGCATGGGGGAAATCTGTACGCAATTTCGCGTTAGACAGGGACAGTTGTACTGGAGTGGAACGTGTGCATGGTTGTGTGCACCGTACACACAGCAGAAGCACCGCGTGGCCGATTAAACGTTCCACAGCTCGTACGCTGTCCCTGCCTAACGCGAAAAACAGTATTTCGGCTCAACGTCCAAAATCGCTTTTAAATCGGCTCACTCACAGTGTCTGGTGAGTTAATGGGAAGTGTATGAATAAGCTACACTATGAATTGATTTACGGTCCGCTTTTCAACCACTTTTCGAACATTATTTTTTGCCTGGGTTAGATGGTGAGCCGAAATGTCGGACAGAAAAATCGGGACGCTCGATTTTCAAAAGGCAATTTGTCACCACAAGGCTGCAGGCTATAAAAAAAACTTTGCCTCCGGATGTAAATATACGCACAGACAATATCAAATTAAAATAAATCTATTTTAAATAACACTATTTTTCATTTCCATTTCATCTAATTCCACCTCCAATTGGAGTGAACGCGTATTTTCATTCCTGGAGTCCGTGAATTGTTACTGTATTCTCGCGTTAGACAAAGACAGAGCACGAGCTGTGGAACGTTTAATCGGCCACGCGACGCTTGTGGTGTGTGTAGGGTGCACACAATCGTGCACACGTTCCACTCCAGTACGACTGTCCCTGTCTAACGCGAAAATACAGTACATTCCTGACGAGAAAGTACGCATGACCGTGATTTAGGCCCACCACGATAATGGGAACGTTTTCAAACATGTCCAAGACTAACACACCAAAAAAGGAGTCTAAAAAAACCGGTCAACATGCGTGACATGAGCGAGCCTGAGAACAATCTCCAGTGAGGAAGGAAAGGAAAGCTACTTGGTATTAAAGCTTCGAGTCGGTTGATTGAAAGGGTTGTCTGGCGATTTTTGCCACTCCTTCTTCAGCATTTGCTTTAGCTGAGAAAGCCGGAAGTTGGGGTATTCGGCCTTGAGACGGACCATCTCTCGCTCCTCGAAGGTAGAATAGGCAGCTCGAACACGCTTCTCGGGGTGCTTGTCTATATCAGACGGATTTTCCTGAACACTACAAAACAAGGAACACATTAGAGATACTTCACATGTCTGTCTGTCTGTCTGTCTGTCTGTCTGTGTGTCTGTGTGTCTGTCTGTCTGTCTGTGTGTATGTCTGTCTGTTTGTCTGCCTGCCTCTTGTCTGTCTATCAATATACTTATTTGTCTGCCTGTCTGTTTGACTTGCTGGGACGAAACCGTCTATCAGTACGTTTTCTCTTCTGTTGTCAAAATTTTTCCCAATCCCAAAAGGTAACCAGTCTTCGCGTCAAGACTGGGCACCGTTTTAACTTTTGAATTGCAGTACAGAGACAACATCATAGGCCGCGCAAGAGCAAAAAACGTGCCCTTCTTACCTCAGGATAGAAAGGGCTTCTTCGACGTCTCGGGCAGAATGACCCTCGTGCACAATGCGGTTGACATTTTCCGAGATTGGGGCTGTTTCATCGAGGGCCACTACATCTGACTCCTTCGGCTTGTCTGTGAAAAAAAAATATAAACAATACAGAGAGGTTGTTAGGGATTTCGACAGACACACAGGAACATGGACAGACAAACAAGCAGGCAGACAGGCAGTCAGATAGACAGACAGACAAACAGACAGACAGACAGGCAGTCAGCTAAACAGACAAGCAGACAGACAAACAGACAGACAAACAGACAGACAGACAGACAAACAGGGACTGATAGACAGACAGACAGACAGGCAAACAGATAAACAGACAGACAAGCAGACAGACAAGCTGACGGACAGATAGATAAACAAACAGACAGACTGGATTCAGGAAAAGAGACAGGCGAACAGAGATGCAGAGGCGCACACACACGTGACACACTGTAGTCATAGCGTACCCTGTTTCAAAATCTTCTCTCGACGATCAGCCTCGGCATCGATTTGGGCTTTCGTGACTTTCGCAGGCGCCACTTTTGCGCTCTTCAACGCTCCCATCTCCTCCTCTAGTAACTTCTCTCGTTCCTTTTTCCGTAGCAGAGCCTCTTGCTGCTTCTTTTCTTTGTCCTCCTGAAAGTGGTCACCGCAATGGCGAAATGATACACTAAATTTATCAATCAATCAATGAATCAAACCATTACTTGCCTGAAGAAAAACAATTCAACCAAATCAGCATAATCAATCAATCAATCAAACAATCAAACCATTACTTGCCTGAAGAAAAACAATTCAACCAAATCAGCATAATCAATCAATCAGCATAATAAATGAAGCAAACGAAGAGGCAGCGATCATTCGCTAACTTTACCTTTCGCTCCATCTTCTTCAACACATGCTTATCATCGTCCTCCCACAATTTGTCCTCCTCTTCCTTCTCCTTTTGCGCTTGCTTCTCCTTCTGCACTTGATCCTTTCGTGCCTGAAAATGGGAGAAACCTTCTTCCTAACCAAACTCATAAAACCAGAAAGGAGTATTACCTTCGCTTCCACGGCCTTCGAATTTTCTCCCATTTTCTTCGGCATTTTAAAATCTAACCCGAAATAACTAAAAATCGCGAAAAATCGCCTGAAAAACTAATTCCAGATAATAAATCCAATTTAAATAATGACGCAGTTCGCAGCACGAGATGGGAAGCATAACACGCGTCGCTTGTGGTAAAACGTTCGAATGCAATCGTTTCAAGCACCTCACCTCATCAGCGACTGTACGAGTACGGAATCTTGAAACAGGTTGGCCCTTAATGAAGCAGCAGCCTGTGCTTCTTTCGACACTTTATCTCACAACTTAGGGGTCGGTATTAAGCCACACCCCGGAAACGATGTAAGACCCCCAAGAGGTAAGTTTCGCAATTCCCCCATCGAGGTCTCCGAGCTCGGAATTAAAAACCGCTTAACCGATTGTCTCCAAACTTGCCTCAAAATTTATCTCATCCATTTTCAAATCCATATTTGTCAATCGGAATCAGATTTCGTCTAACTGGAATTTCCTTTTGCGACTTCTCGGAAAGGCCCCTGAAGGAAAATGTCCGACAACGGCGTCCCTGATCTGGTCGAGCTTCCATCTGTCATGGCGCGCTCAAATATTTCGGGAAGCAGCACCGGTGATGGACCAAAATTTAGCAGTGAGTGGAAATATTATTATTTTCGGAACAAGAAGGAAAAACGTTGTTGTCTGAAGGTGCTCATCAAGAATTCGCGCCGAAAACTGCTGGAACAGTTGAGCTGAAATCGCGTATCGCTGAAAAAGCGAAAGGTGGGTTAAGAGGTTAATCAGATTCGCCTTCGTTCTTGCTGTGCGGGAATCTCTTACGAAGAAATACGTTTGAAATATTCTCCGGGAATTGCTGACAGACATTGCTGCTTGATTGATCGATTGTCTGTGTTTTCCATTCGCGCGCATACGGTCGATTGATTGATTGATTGGTAGTATGTGCACACTTGATTTTGATTGGTTGGTTGGTTTCTGTTACTGTTATTTAAAAATTAAATAACATTAAATAACATGTCTGAATTCAAATACAATACGCCAAATAAGTTTAAACAAATCTATTTTTATGTTATTTATTATTAATTTTTTCAGACCGCTTCGGGGATGTCTCCTCCTCGGACGAAGAAGACCCAGCAGGTATGTATATCTACGATATAATATTATAATCAGCAGTAAGATATTAATTGGGAATTGAGATTGAGGTTGTCTGATATCGGTTTGTTCTACGTGCAACGTAGATGACTTTTTCGGCGATGAGGACGAAGTGTTACAGCCAGACCCGGTTTGTTGCTTCTTCTGCAACCGTGATGCCGATTTGCCTGACGTTATTTTGGAGCACTGTAAAAGCGAACACGGTTGCGATCTGGCGGCATGGGTGAAGAAGAGATTGTTGCCTACGGAGGATATTGTCAAGATGGTCAATTTCATTCGGAAAACGGTATGACTGCCGAATACACTGGCAAATGGAATCACAGACAGACAGACAGACAGACAGACAGACAGACAGACAGACAGACAGACAGACAGACAGACAGACAGGCAGGCAGGCAGGCAGGCAATGCTTCCCATTTTCTCGTGTAGTCATTCATAAATTCGTTTTGGTTTGCAGCATCCCACTCCCTCAAGTTTCTCTGACAAACCCTCTGCCTCGGGTGCTGACCCTGCGTCTTGGTCAGCTGATGATTACATGATGCCAGTCTGCGCTGAAGATCACGGAATCACTTCTCGTGCGTAACTCAGATTTGGAAATCGGCTGCTTCTACTCTTTTCTGATTGTTGGCAATTGTTTTCGGTGTATGTAGTTCTCATTTGGGATTGGTCAGAGCCAGACTTGCCAGCTGAACCTTTCCCTGCCCCTGTCAAACGCCAACAGGACATGGACATACCAAGCCTAATGGCTGGAGGAGACTCGGTCGATAATTCTGACCAGTGGTACGTGTCTGCTCGACTTGTGTCTGCCTCTAGCTGTTGGGCCCCTTGTCTGTCCGTTGTCTATCTGTCTATCTCTCTGTCTGCCTGACTGTCTATCTCTGTCTGCCTGACTGTCTATCTCTCTGTCTGCCTGACTGTCTATCTCTCTGTCTGCCTGACTGTCTATCTCTCTGTCTGCCTGACTGTCTATGTGTCTTTCTGTTTGTCTGTCTGGTTGGATATCTGTATGTGTTTGAATGTCTGTTTGTGTGTTTGTCGGTGTGTCTTTCTGGTTGTTCGTCTGCCTGGCTGGTTGTCTATAAATCTGTTTGTCTATCGTCTCACTGTCTGTCTGTCCTGTTTTGTGTCTGATCTATCTTGTTTCTCTGTATGTGTGTGTGTTTGTGTCTGTTAGATTGTCTATCTGTCTGTATGTCTGTCTATACGCCTATATCACGTGTCAGTCGGTCGGTATAAGTAACTGACCAACGTTTTTCATTCCTGTAGCCGTGATCGGGACGACGCTCGCAATGTGGACTACTTCGATAGCTATTCCGGATTCAATATTCACTGTGAAATGCTGCGAGTGAGACTCTTTGTCCTAGAAGACTGTCAGTTTGTGATGCCAAGCAACATTGTTTTCACTGGTTCTTACTGTTCTCGGATCTTCAAAGGATAAAGTCCGCACGGAGACCTATCGAGAAGCCATCAACGCGGTCGTGCGTGGCAAAGACGTCCTCGACATCGGCTGCGGTTCCGGCGTGCTCAGCTGTTTCGCCGCCCGAGCTGGCGCGAAACGTGTCGTGGCCGTTGATAAGGCAGATATCATCGAGCATGCCCATGATATTGCCCGGTGAGCTTCTTTGCCCTTACTACAACAATGGTAACTGTTGTTTTGTCTTTCCAACCTCGTTAACATGCAAGTTGTTCTCTGCAATATTTAGGGCAAACGGACTGGAAAAGCTGATTCAGTTTGTTCATGGGGATTTGGATCGCGTCAAACTTCCGGTGGACAAGGTGTGATAGCCAGTCAGCAGGCAGACAGACAGAGACAGACAGACAGACAGACAGACAGACAGACAGGCAGTTAGGCAGATAGACAGACAGATAGGCAGCCAGACAGGCATGTTGACAGGCATGTTGACAGGCAGGCAGTTAGGCAGAAAGACATTGAGGCAGAAATGCAGACAGACGGTCGGACCGACAGACACATAGACGAGCCAGTATACTATCATCCATAGACAACAAACAGACATGAGGCATGCATTGCTACAGTTAGACAAAGAGACAGCCCTTGATGTTTTTGTTTTTTTATGTGTTTTTTTCTAATAGGTTGACGTGATTGTGTCAGAATGGATGGGATATTTCCTTCTTTTCGAAGGGATGCTAGGTACCGGTTCAAGAAAATTACGCTCCCCGTTGTCGTTCTTACTTGTCATTATAATTCCCATTTCTTCTCCTCAGATTCCGTAATAGCGGCGCGAGACAAGTACCTTTCCCCCACAGGCACCCGTAAGTCTGTGTTTTCCCGTTTGTCAGCTGCTTGAATCACCCAACATGATCGGCAGTTCGGTTTTTTCCTCGGTCTTCTATCTTTTGCTGCCTTCGCTTCTGTATCCCGCATGATTGTTTGTCTTTCTGTCTGTCTGTCTATCTGTCTGCCTGTCTATCTGTCTCTCTGTCTCTCTGTCTATCTGTCTGTCTCTCTGTCTGTCTGTCTGTCTATGCATCTGTTGGTCTGTGTGTTTCTGCCTGTTGTCTGTGTATATTATTTCACTGACCGTTTGTCTGCTTGTGTCTGTGTCTGTCTGGATGTGTAGTTGACCGCTTGTCTATCTGTTGATGCGTTGGAATTATTAATATGTGTTACCCTTCCCGTTTGCCTGCATGCTTGTTGGTGTCCTCCGGTATGTCTCTTTTGTTGTTCTTTCTGCTTATACAGTCTCTAGCGTCTATGCTTTTTTTGCAGTGATTCCAAGTTCAGCGTCACTGTACCTGACCGCCTTGTCCGATGAAGAAGACTGGAAAACAACCGTCGGCTTTTGGGGCGATGCGTACGGCCTGAAGTTTGACTGCCTGCGGCGACACACCCTTCGCTACCCTTCTGTCCACGCCGCTGACCCGACCGCCGTCGTCAGCTCGACCATCACCCTGCGTGCCTTTGATCTGATGAAGTGTCGAGTTGAAGATTTGGACTTCTCTACTGAGACTACCTTCACCCCGATCAAGTCATGTAACATCACCGCGCTGGTCGGATTCTTCGATGTCGGTTACGATGTGGCTTCCGGCGAACATAAGGTACTTGTTATTATCTTGGCTCATTGTGTGGCTAAGGTTTGAGAGTTGGGTGGTTGGTTTTGCAGGTTATGTTCTGCACTTCGCCGGCTGACACGACGACGCATTGGGCTCAGTCGGTTTTCTACCTGGACAAGGTCTTTCCCGTTGAACAAGGTGCCTCCAGATAGACAGACAAGCACGCTTACTGGCAAGAAGACTTTTGGACAATAGACAGACACACGCACTGGCAGCCAGACAGATAGACAGGGACTGATATACAGATAGACAGACAGGGACAGACAGACAGACAGACAGACAGACAGACAGACAGACAGACAGACAGATAGATAGATAGATAGATAGATAGACAGATAGACAGATAGACAGATAGATAGATAGATGAGGCAGACAAACGGACACATGGAGAGACAGACAGACACGTAGAGAGAGAGACTGACAAGCAGGCAGACAGGCCAAAACACAAGCATCTTCTGGAACTGTGTCTCATTGGATATGTGATGGTTGTGTAGGATTGCCGGTCTCCTTAACAGCGGACATCCGGAAGACGCGTGACGATAAACGCGGATTAACCGTCACCTTCCACTTGAAGAACTCTGCTGCACTGGAGTGGAAACAGACTTATGAATTATGATTCAGGACGCGCTTCTATTTTTTTCTTCTCTCCCTGTGCGTGCGTGAAAAATTTTTCGCGTCACTATGAACACAATTGTAAACCGTTCGCGAAGGAAATTGTTTTGAAATCGCTGTTTTGTAATTCCTGAAATCACTTATCTCCCGAAAGAGTCATTCGATTGCGGACAAAAGACAGACATAGGCAGATATAGCTAGACAGACACACGGAGAGACGACCAAAGCAGGCAGCAGACACAGACTGACTGACAGACTCTCAGACAGACAGATATGCAATCACACTGAGAGTCGGACAAACAGAAACAGATGGGCAGGTAGACAGATAGAGGGGAAGACACAGATATACAGGCAATCAGTCAGACTGACAGACAGACAAACAAACACGGACAGACAGAGACAGGCAAACAAACACGGACAGACAGGGACAGGCAGGCAGGCAGAATGACAAACAGACAGATAAGCAGACTGACAGGCATACAAGAAAGCAGACAGAACGATTGTTTTGCCACGACCTTTTACCAAATCCTAGGCAGTCTGGCTGCGCCCTGCTAAACGACTACCACACCCACGCACCATTAGTCTTGAGTGATCATGTCATTTTCACGCATTTTGCTGCTACTAAATAAATCCAATCCCAAAATCCGTCGGGCGGGCGGGGGTATGTTCTTCCCCCATATTATCAATCTCACCTGAATTGAAGGACGACTGTATCGCGATTGATATGATGTTTCCTCAATTTGCTGACCTACATTTTAGACAGGCTACAAAACATTGTTACGCTGGCAATTTACACTCCTTTTCGAAAAGCACACATAGCTCCGCCCTCTGATGTCTCAGCAATATTCGGCTGATGCCAGTCGACTCCAACTGGAATTCGGGATAAGCGACACTCACACGGACGAAGACATACTACAGTACTGTCCAATGGAACTGCTATACTGACTGACTACCATTACATCTACGTTAGAAGTACATTACATTACTCATCTAATTACATATTCGTCATCCCATGCGCGTCGCTTAACCACTTTCAGCCACTTCAAAACGTCCTGCTCGGATGAAAAAACAGCTGCCCAGACAAAATGTAGGTCAGCTTCAGCCACGACAGTCCAACTGTCAGTGTTTTCACACTTGAAGATTGCGGAACAATTGGAATTTCTGAAATGATCAAATTTCTTATGATGACTCAAAGGGACCTTGGTCAACACTCTTAAAAGCAACAGGGGACAAACGGGGAAAGAGAAAGGAAGGGGACTTGTAGCCTACTGGGTTCAGGAATATGCTTTTGATACAAACTTAGAACCTTCATTTCTCAATCACTACTCATCGCGTTGCTTCAAATGTTTTTTTTGGGTACAACGCCTGTTCATGTGAGCATCCACTGCAGGCCAAAAAGTAAAATTTAATTGAAAAAACTCCGAAAAAACTGGAACACAAAAACCAAAGGCAAACCCGATCTCAATAATGGTCCAGGTCACACCCTCATTCGTATTCAACATTCGTTCAGGAAAATCAAAACCTATTTTGGATAGCACGCCACAATAACGCAACGAAAAAAGCAGTTTGATGAGACGGGTGCCTTTACGACAGACACAGTGCCCAATAACCTCACACAAATTTGGTTTGATTTTGTCATTAGAATTGCTGTTTTGAAAAGTGCTCTTCGCTTCGAGGTGCAAGCTTCCCCGTGTGCTACATACGCACGACCAGTTTGGTGGCAGTCTACCCCTACGAACCCGGGCCTCTTGTGTCACCTCACCCACACTCATCGCGTGTATACAGTCTATACATTCCGTGTTCTCTCTTTTTCGTGCACGAATCAAAAAGAGGACGGTGAACGTTTTATTAGTCATACCCGGTGCTTCCTTTATTCAGCACATAATTTAATCTATCGCATGATGCAATTGTGGCTTCGCACGTCGTCCGAGGGCAAGGTGAGATGTATGGCATCAATTGTGGTCCGCATCTCCTCCCGTCCCGAATACACACCATCCCACCCATCATAAACACTTGAAAAAGCATAGAAATGCGCGTACATCCTCTCTCCCGCGAACAGAGAGAAAGAGAGAAAGAGAGCATGACGATGAGGATTGAATGAATGAGTCGATTTACGCCAACGTCAAATGTCGAGCCAATTACGAATCGGGTCGTCCTCGTTAGAGCTTAAAAAGGTCGACCCCTGGCAATTGACTCTCTGCTTTTTCAGCGATCCTATTGGAATGCTTCTCGAATTGTGTGGTCATTGATCGTCGATCTGTGAAGCACATACGTCTGGTATGTGTGTGCGTGTATGCAAAGAGGACACACACCTTATACACTGTGTGGGGAGGACAATCCGGAAACGCTGTGGTAGACGCGTTAAAAATTAATTGAATTATTACTTTTGTTGACTCGCTCACAAGTCACCGCGAGCCTTTAAGTACCGGGGCCTACCCTGAATTCCGCACTGTCGATTCCTCATTCTAGTGTTCGGATAGCCCCATCGGATCCGGTTGTGTTGGGTTTGAGTAGAGAGTCAGTAATAATCTGTTTCCATTTCCACATCATCCATCCACATCATCCATCCACATCATCCATCCACAGCAGCAGCAGCAGTACTTGACGGGGAGGTTTGCTGTATCAACTATCACATACTCTTATTCCACGCGTCCCCGTTCCATCTAACCTCAAAAATGAGCGGGTCAATTTTTAAACTCTTTGCAATGTCCAGCATTGTCCTGTACCTCTGCCTGGCAATCGGAAGCACCGGTAAATCGTAACTCGTCCGCTAATTTTAACAGGAAAACTCATCTGACCGTTTCTTTTTTGGACAAGTGACAAATCCGCCGAGGATTTTGAGTTCTTGCCATTTTATTTGGTAGTAATAATCGAGCATTTGTCTTGCCGGAAATTCTTTATTATTTCTCTAAACGCAGGACCGATCTTCGGTCTGACTGTGTTTAATCTCCCAAAAGGAAACGAATATATTTAACGATTGTCTATTTCAAGCATGGACGAATCGACAGTCGATTATTTAGATTTGACCTTTTTCGACAACTAGTCGTTTGAAAATGTCTTTTTATGTCCAGTGATGTTACAGTTGTGGCAGCAATTTTGTCCGGATCGAGTTCGAGCCACGGCGCCAACAAAATCAGGTGGCTCAAACTCGGTCCGGACAAAACTGCTGCCACATCTGTACGCAAAGTTCTCGTTCAGGATTGATGTCAAATTAAAAAAAAAACGAAAAAACGAAATTCAAACGAAATTTAAAAAAAAAACGAAATTTTCAGACAAAAAAACAAACAAAATTTTCATTTGAGATAGATGTTTGTTGTTTGGTGATTGCGATGAGCATTGAATTGACATCTGGCTAACCGGCATCGTTGGCCTTTTCAGTCGGCCAATATCCCGAATACCTTCGGCAGCAACAAGGCCGGCAACTCAGCTCGAACGGCATTCCGCAGTTGGAGCGGGAATCGCGGAGTTCGCCCTTGGAAGAGTTTAGCGTGCTCGCTCAGCCGGATTACGGGGACTACCTGCGGGTCCTCACCAAACGAAGGATGAGCAAAATTTCATGCCTCAAAAGCTGCGTCGGCCAACATATATTACATCCCATGTACGTACAACTATATAGACACATGGCCACAATTTTGGGTGGCAGACTTCAAGCCAAAAAGGGTGGTCCGAGTTCGAGCCGAATCAAATCACTGCGCGCACGCGCCCATAAATACAGTTGACCGTGCAGCCTTCACTCAATCGATCGATTGATTGATCTTGAATATTTTGGCGGAATTTAGAGTAGCTTGCTCGATCTAATTTTTCTGCTGGGCCGGACTTTAAATTAAAGATTCAGAAGAAAGCAGTGGCAAGCTCAAGCCAAAAAAGGCTCAAACTCAGACCACCCTGATGGCTCGAACTTTGCCACCCAAAATTGTGGCAAGGGTGGCTCAAACTCAGACCACCCTGATGTCTCGAACTTTGCCACCCAAAACTCTGGCAAGAGTGGCTCAAACTCAGACCACCCTGATGGCTCGAACTTTGCCACCCAAAATTGTGGCAAGGGTGGCTCAAACTCAGACCACCCTGATGGCTCGAACTTTGCCACCAAAAATTATAGCCATGTATGTATTAATGGGTTGTTCACATAACATTTTGTCCACATTTGAATGTATATTAAAGTATGTTACTTCAGGTTATAAATTACTATACTTTATGTTCTGTCTCACAGTATTAAAGTGTAAACGCATTGTCACACTTGATAGTATTACTTAAAGTATAAAACGCGCGACATGCTAACGACTCTAAGCGGGACATGCGTGCGTAGTTTGTGACCTTCTGTTGTGCTAATGCTCTGTCTACGCACGTCAGCGTCTGGAAGAAAGGGAAACAGGATATTCGCCATGATAAAGTGATTGGAGAAACCTCCAGATAATGTGGTCATTCTAGCGTCAGCTGACATTTAATCCCTTTTTCCAGGCAATGTCATTCCCTCTGCTAAACACGTAAGCTGCTATCCAGGCTCGCACGGGGAACTGTACCAGAGAAAGAGAGAGAGAAAGATGCCAATCCATGAAGGACATAAACGACCCCACGTTCCAGCTCTTTCACTCCTCTTCCGGTCTATTATCTATCGCTCCATATTTCACCTCTATTTTGCGTCATATTTCCATGACTCTACTCGTAGTACACTTTAGTACACTTTAGTCTTGAAATACAAATACAGAATATATAATATATAATATACAAGCTGTTAATAGTACATCACGAGCTGACTGCAAGTTTTTTTCCCGTCTTCGGTTGGTTATTAAGCGAATTGCATATCGATATTGAAGCAGAATTGGGCTCAGAATGTTTTTCCATGGTTTGTTTTCCTCGGTTTGTGGGTCTTGCTGCCGCAATAGCTTCCTTCTACCGCGCTGTTTGCGGATCTTTTACATTTCCTGCCGGAATTATTGGCGCTATTTACTGAATTGCTGCAAACAGTTTTAGCTTGAGAGAAAATAATGTACCGTGAATTTTCAACAATATAAAAAAGAGCGCTGTTGCAACAGCCTGCATCGCTGTACTACCACGTGCTGTAATTATGATTAAAAGAGAGCTCTGCTCACAATTCGGGCAATCTTTTTCATTAACAACGGTTCTATCTGCGCACAATCTTCTTCGCCCGAGAGTGAGGCAAAAGAATCATGCGAATGGAACATTTCAGAGATACTGCAGATTTAGATGTACCGGGTTCGGCAATATATTCTGACCTGGCATCAAAGAGCATCATCCCCACCTAGATAAAGTCGAACTAAAATTTCCTGAATTACTCTGGGAAAAAGATCTTAGCTTTAAACAGTTTGATTGGGTTGGAGTGGTTAGTTGCGTTCTTTGCTGGAAGCTGACATCCGCAACAAGACAATATTTTAGCTATCCACTTATTTCAGTTATTTTTCATAGACTCATCCTCATTGGGGCCTTGAAGATGGAATTGACATTGTCGATAATGAACGACGGGGATTTTCACCCAGTGATCCAGAAAATGCGAAAACAAAGTTGTAGGTAGTGAGCCCATCTAGTTGGCGCTGATGCTCCTCAAGCCCAGTACAGAAAGTATTCCCAAACCCGGTACAGTGGAAGTCCTGAGATTCGAACGGTCACGTGAGTCTATTTCTATCGAACCGTTTGCTCGGAGCCGGCCGTTGCTAGTTTGGAGTTTGAGACAGTAAAGAAGAAACGACACTGTGACGTCGTTCGGATCTCACGACTTTCACTGTACGTGAATAGTTGCAACCCGGTACGTGAATAGTTGAATACCAACGTATGAATACATCGCATGCAGGAGAGTTAAACCCTGACCTCAAGAGTTGCTCCGTGGGTTAGCTTCCTCGGAATTTCGAGAAGGAAGTCTAGCAAACGCGATCTTTCAAAAGTTGTTCATCACACTTAGATGTATTTGATGTCTATATTACAAAGCTGAACAGCTGGATCTTTGATAAGTTCTGCGTCGGCCAGTCGTTCACCAGAGTCCTATAAGAAATTTAAACTCCACGCGACACACACGTGTCCCTCATCTGTTCTCTATTAGATTGGCCATCTACATAAATATTAAACGGGTAATCATTATTATTTGCTTTGCTGGACTACTTAGCCGTGAGTTTACTATCCCAATTCTCGGACATTTATTCAACGGATTACTGCTGCGTAATCTGGTTGCTGGCAATTCAAATACCATATTCGCGTACCCTGGGCGAATACCTCGCTTTGAACATACGCTTTGCCAAGCAATACTCCCTGTAAGGTACTCGAAATCCCGTCCGGCCCGTCAGGATTCATATCACATGTGCACTGGTGGTGGACAGATTGATCGGCATGCGAGACTAGTGATCACAACTAAAATTCCATGACAACTAAAATTCCATGCACTCATACTTGAGAGAACAAATACATCGGTGTCCTGAATAAGTTCACGTGCATCTTGCACAAAGTTGCTGAGAACGTCATCTGTTGCGTTGAGAACCAAACTGTATGCACTGTGAAGTTCGTGCACATGAGCACGTTTATCTGATAAATGTTTGTCCATTATCGAGTTCCAAGTGAAATTGGTAGTTACTCAGGCATTCACACAGATCGGCATGGGTCAACCAGGCCAGATCCACTTATATGGCGAACGTTTCATGCATCTTGCATAATGTTGCTGAGAACGTCATCTGTTGCGTTGAGAACCAAACTGTATGCACTGTGAAGTTCCTGCACATGAGCACGTATATCCGATAAATATATGTCCATTATCGAGTTCCAAGTGAAATTGGTAGTTACTCAGGCCTTCACGCAGATCGGCATGGGTCAAGCAGGCCAGATCCACTTATATGGCGAACGTTTCAAAAACGTCCAATGGAGGAAAATCTCAAGATAGTTTATTGGGAAATTCGCAACCGAAAAATTGAAGAAAAAACGCAGAAAACAATCGCAGTATTTGGCGATCGCTGCCCTGTTAAAAACAGGAAGCCCTACAGAACAATTGGCATGTTCGGTGATACGATTGAGCTTTTTACCACACTCAGAATACACATAAAGATAATTCCATTTTGAAATCATGAAGAAATGTCCATCCTTAAACTTCGGCATGGAATTAAGGTTTAATGAGCCTGAAGACGAAGATGGTGCATCCTCTCTTCTACCACCAAACAAACGACTGAATGGAACGAGCTTGAACAGTCACCACAAAACTTCTGCCACCTCCTGGGCCATCGACAACCTTCAAGTTGACATCTTTCTTTCCCTTATTCATCACAATCGTCACTAGCCCACCGTCCGGCCGTTGAGCGGCAACGATTTGCAGTCCGCTCGTCTTGGACACCCTTTTAACACCCCATGGGTTAGTGGTCGAGGCCAGGTTACTCTTGAGAATCACCGAATTCGGCGGCAGAAATTTGCTGAAAATTTATCGAATAAAAACACTTCTTACGTCATCCAAGGTATCCAAGGTATCCACTTAAGAGCCAGTCAGGGAGGGATACCTGAAATGTGCGAGTGCGTAGTACATGGGTTGCTTGTAGAATTCATCGGCGGTGGCGTTGACGATGATCGGACTGTCGACCTGGTTCTTCGCCCAGTTGGGTCCTCCCTCCGTGTTCAGCGCCAAATTCCAGTCCACCCATCCACCGACCCAGTTTTGCAGGTTCTGAGAAGAAAAGTAAAAAGTGATCAACGTGATAAAGGTCGCTTATTAATTGGTTTATAAATTGTGTAACATGTTTTATGTAAATTTCCTGCTTAAGGCAAGATTGCAGTGATGTACCGACAAACGTTCTGACTTTTCTATCAAATTTATATAAAAAAAAACTCTTTTTGTCTAAGGGATTTTTTTAATCTTAGTGCAAGTGCACTTTGGCACCCAGTAATGAAAGGTTAATGTGATCACTGACCTCAATGATATCCTGGGCATAGCTTTCGCCGCGCGACCAATCCCCCAGAATCACTTTATGCTGACCGATCCCCGAGCCCTGACAGGCCTCGGTACTGAGGATGAATTTATCCGGATGGCGGTTGTGGGTCTTGGTCAAGACCGAGGCCGGAGTGAGACCGTCAAAGTACCAGTGCACCCCAATCCCGTCGACGAATCCGGCCGCAGTGTCGTCCGCCAAAACGGTGTCCGCCCAATTGGGCAGGAGGAAGCGTTGGTCATCCATGATGATGAGCTTCAAGTGCTGCAGATTGGCTGCCGCCAGGGCTGGTCCAAGGTCTTTCGCGATAAAGTCACGCTGGCTGGCGGGAGTGAAGCCGAGGGCTTGGAACGGGAACATTGGAATGTACCCGTCGATGGGTTCATTCTGTGTGGTCAGTCCCCAAATGGACACCTGCGATGAGATGGAAGATAACCAATTCATGTTCGCTTGATAGCAAGTGTCTCTTAAGGAAGGATAAAATAGACAAACAAAAGTACGACGTTACGTTTTGGGCTTCGTAGCTTTGGACAAATTTGACGAAGTATTGAGCCCAGGTCTTGTGGTATTTGTCTCCAGCTTGACCGATCAGCTGTCCAGACGTGTTCTCCCGGCCGCTTGTTTTGAGCCAGGCTGGTGCGGTCCTAAGAACGAGAGAAATCGAGCTGATTATCTTGCTATGAGATCACGCTTCTATCTGTCTGTCTGTCTGTCTGTCTGTCTGTCTGTCTGTCTGTCTGTCTGTCTGTCTGTCTGTCTGTCTGTCTGTCTGCCTGTTTGCCTGCCTGTCTGCCCAGCCATCCATTGCGGTAGCTTAAAAAATTGTGTACCACACGCTGCCGAAAATTTTGAGCGGTGCCTTTGCCGTCGCTTGCGCTTGTTTTAGCAGTGGAATTTTCATATCAAGGTCTTCCGTTGTGAGCTTGAAATCCTTGAGATCAAAATCGCCTGGCGTCTCGTCGTAAGAGTAGACATGCGTGGAGAAGTCACAACTCGCCATGGGAACCCGCCCAACTGAGTACTCGGACCCGGTTTCGGAGTAATACGAATCCAACAGCGATTTCCGCGCGGCCTCGCTCAAACTCATGATGTTGATCGCAGCGGCGTCGGTCATCGCCCCGCCGAAACCGATGAGCGATTGATACGATCCAGCATTGCTGATCGTAAACACTGCGTCTACGACGGCTCCGGTCGGGTCGGTTCCATCATCTAAGCAAAACAGCCAAATTGTTAGATGTACCGATCCCCAAATGAAATCCCACGCCTGACCCTGTTGTCACAACGGATCGTTATAATACATTAAGCAGAGGCCAGCAGTTTAGATGACTTCCCGCTCGCATAAATCAGTTCAGAATCATTAATAAAAAGAAGCGATGAAACGTAATGGAATCTCACTGGTATTAATATCGTAGCGTCATAATGCCTTTTAGATTCGAATAAGGTACGTCTGGTGGACTATTCGGCTCTGCGGAGTCATAATCCGCGAACTCTCGTGGGGGGGGGGGAATCATGGCTATTGGTCAAGTAGATGATGGACGAAGAAATGACTGTCCTCCACCGGAACAACCCGCCCCCAGCCTAAACCAGGGGTAGGGGTGAAGAGGGTAGGGGTGGAAGTAGGTGGAAGGGGTTTGGCAAATCGAAAGAACTACTCGCACTTGGAATTCTTCCCCTACTTCGTACTGTGGAGGCTTCTATACTTCCGTACCTGTTTGACGGGTTCCATTGGGCTGGATCGTACCCTTCACCGCCAGAAACCTGAATCATTCATCTGGCAATTGCTTCGAAAGAGTAATGTACAGGACTGCCATGCAGGGGTTGCTCACCTGTCTCCGGAGCGTGAAGAGCGGTATGATAGAAACTGCCCCGCTGGAATGTCCCCTTGTACGATGGGAGTTAAGTCGTCACAGTACGTGCCACTGCAGACGCAGACGATACTATCGCCTTCACTGTAGCGCCTTCCGTTACACGGTCGAGCTGCTTCTGCGTTGGAGGCGTCTGCTGCCAGGCAGAACGTGAGAATTGACAAGCAGATGAACAGCAGATAGCGCTTCTCCATGGCGGATTTTTTGGTAGTTTGCAACATGAATATCTGTCTGATTAAAAGACTCACACTGTGGCTTAATGTTCAGCTCAAATAAGACGAATTAGGTTTGGAGTTTGTAACTGCAACTGCGTTTTCTGGTCGCCGCCAGTGCTCCATCTCTGACTGGCACTAATCGAGTGATTGTGATTTGTGATTTGTGTATCTGTGAGTGTTAACTGAAAGATACGCTTGCTGCTGCAGCACTGACCAACAAATACTCTGCTGTCACGTATAGAGAGTTTACAAAAGGCAAAGTCAGATTATGCTTATTTGGATAAGATCCTGCTTGCAATCCTTCTCGCGCGCACTGAGCGATTCACGATAAAAGTTCTTGAATCTGTTGATCCTTTCGGGGGTCTAATTTTCCACGTGTGAATGCGCGGCCAAAGTGCAGTCCCCTGATCATACAAAGACGTAATACTCTGTACAGCATCAAATTAACCAGTTGCGTCTTATCATACAGGGGCTCATTAAGGGACGTTACACGTCCGAACCAAGACCTATCATGATAGGACCAGTGGGTAGGCAGAGGGGCAGAATGCATATTTTTTTCAAAATTGAACATGAAATACAGCATTTTTTCTTGATCATTTTGAAACTTGTGGCGTTGTGGGGGTCTGATTTCCAAGAACCCCCTGTGATAGACCATTAGATTAATACCCGTAACGACAGAGCCTTCTGTGTGTAGAACCATAAGGTCCAAGTGGCCCTTTATAGGGAGTTTTGAAAAAATCTGATTCCGAGAACCAGAAAAAAATAAAAAAAGAGTGGCGATCCGCTACAAGACCTTCCACTAGCTGTATTTATGACAAGGCACAGCGAGACTTATTTTCTTCAAATATATGATAGTAGTACCTTGGTTTTTCGATATACGCAATACTTCAACGTGAAATCAATAGATCTGTTCTGTCTTGTTCTGCTCTGTTCTGTTCTGTTCTGTTCTGTTTTGTTTTGTGCTGTTCTGTTCTGTTCTGTTCTGCTCTGCTCTGTTCTGCTCTGTTCTGCTCTGTTCTGTTTTGTTTTGTGCTGTTCTGTTCCGTTTTAAATTAGGGCAGAGCTTTTATCAACGAACCAAGCAGAATTCTAGACTGGTATTCTTCCGCCGGATGGAATCCATATTCAGGCCGAGACTCTCAGGAGACTTCAGAGGCTCAAGGAACAGCGCTAAAGGCCGGGTGAATTAGCAAAGTTCCACATACGATACGACTGCCGCTTCAAGATAAATGTTGTTTATCGTCGGAAAGTATTTTGATTATTCCAGTTTTTGTTGAGTTACGGCAACGTGTCAGTACATTTACCAGGTATCAAATGACTGTTATGTTATGTTTTAATAGGACGAAACAGGGCGACTCAAAAGCATCTTCAAAAAGCGGGTGAAATTCATGTGTCTTATGGGTTAACCATCGCACGCACAGACATCGGTTTGAAAGTTGACGGCCAGTCACAAGCGAACGCGTCGTAGACGGGTTGGAAGCCGACAAACTGCTTGACGCAAATTCTCCACCGACAGGATGAAAATGATCGGATCAATTGACGACGGCACAATATTCATGGCGACGATGACCTTAGACACGCTGGGCGGAACAACTGTTGTCGCAAATCCCGGATCAATCATGAGCATTAGAAAGAAGCAACTGTTCGGTAGCCAACAAAGAATAGCCAACAATGACAGCAGTCCCAGTAGAAATAAACCCCTTTGTGGTTGCTTGGGACCGCGTCCTGATGTCGGGCCGCTAACGACTGGAACGACGGGTAAACGTGCTGCAATCTTCTTTGACTGGGCAATGCGTGCACAAAATACGACGGGTGTCACCATGATTAATACGATCAGAGGGATGAAAAACAAGATGCCTTGGCTGATCGCCACATATAGCTGCTGTTTGGCTGTATTGGCGCTGCAAGAGCCTCCGTTTTGTATGA